>OMOT01010557.1:3294-18496 GCA_900312575.1 Acanthochaenus luetkenii | reverse complement strand
ACGGACGAGCAGGAGTTAATGATGGTAGTCAAATAGATTTTATCACCACACTTGCTGTAAATTACTGGAATCATTGTCCCTTTATTAAAAAAAAAGAAAGCTAGCATGCTGAACTGTAGTAAAGACAAACAAGATGCATATGAGCCCACAGTGCAGATACCTCAAGCTCTCAAAGACACTGCTCTGTGTGAATGTTGGGTAAATTACCCTACACTTGATGGGCTATTTAAGTGCATCTTTCATTTAAGCATCATATTGTGGTCTTACAGATGCATTGAAAGGTTAATTGTTTTATTTCTGGGTATTTACTGCTAATAGTTAGGGTGGCATAACCATTTTCTTTTTTCTTCTTTTTTCCATGTTGCACAGGTCAGCGCAAACCAGTCAACGCATATGAGAAGATCACCATCAACAAGAACTCCCGTGCCACCCTCAACAGCCTGAGGCACATCATTAGAAAGAACAACTACAGGAAGGACCTGCGCATGGTGAGTCACCTCAGTGTCACACACCGAAAACTCTTGATGTAGTAACCACCTTGCTTTGTATGATGCATCTAAAGCTGGTCCCTTAGTTGGAGTTTTGCCTTTCAAAGCTTTAAAGAATAGTAATTTGAGTCTGTAATTTTCCTAGGCGGCCCTGCGTCGTGCCAGTGCCATCCTGAAGAGCCAGAAGCCTGTCGTGGTCAAAAACAAGCGCAATACTGAAAGGTCCAAGTAAACATACACATGATATAAAAATAAATAAAAGCTTTTTGTTTGGAAAAGACACTACATTGTCATGAGTCTTGGAATAATGTGACCATGGATTTTGGTTAAACCTAGAGGTATTTTGAAATGCAGGATGATTGATGAATAGTCATTAAAAAAGAGTGCAAATGGTTATTGTATTAATTAATGAGACAATACTGAAATAATAATCAGAAAGCCATGTATCCATTCTTGCAGAGTAATTCACGAGCGCTCTGTTGTGTTCAGGTATCTGCGCAAAGCTTTATACAATGAAGAAGACGGAATACCTTACACCCCTTCTAGATTAGAAGAACCAACCAGGCTTCACGTCTGTGGTCAGGCTGCTGTTGATGTGTGACGGGTCACTTTATGGCCTGGTGTTTAAAATATGATTACGCAATACTTGGTGCACAGTTAATAACTATAATTATTATTTTCATTATTGTCTTGCAGTCTGATGCATTTGATCTTTATGGGAAAATCCAAATGAGCAAAATTTCAGAAATCTGTAATTTTGACCGCATTTTGTCACTTGATGACATTCAGCTTATTTATCACGAAGCTGGCGTGTGAAACCTGGAAAATACATGGAATTAGAAGATTTTGTTTTCTGGTCCTAGAAATGTTGAAAATGATATATACCCACGATGTTTGGGGATTCATGTTTTTTTCATACTGGTTTAGTGTTTGACACACTGGTAGATTTAGTTAGGCTTGGGACAGCTGTAGAACATGAAAGTAACATTTGAGCATAGACAAATGCAGTAGAACTTCTATGACCAATGTGTCATCAAGGAGTGATGGAGTTAGAGAACGTGTCATCCTGCAGCAGGCTTCCCACCATTTTTTTGTATTACATTGAATATAATGAATCTATTTGTTGATTTGTTAAGAGTTGTGCTGTTTCATGCGCTCAACATTTTACCCCAAAACCTGACGTCCGTGGTTTGCTAATGTGGCTGGGGCCTAATTTATTGGGCAGTTGGTCTGTTTTGGCTGACCTACTTCTAATGAAGTTGCACTCAGTCTACTGTTATGTTCTCTGCCAAAAGAACTGACCAACCCCAAAAAGCTGTGTGTTTATGTTGAGATCGAGGAACATTTTCACATTGAAGGACTATGCTGGTAGCTTCTTTTATTTTGTATTTATATATATATTTATATATATATATATGTTTGCACCTGTCAAATACTGTGGCATTTTCAGAAGTTTTCATTTCTTCTGCAAAATTCTGTATGTGATTTTGAGCCAACTGGTTTTGGTCCCTTCCTCTTGACATGGTGCTGGTGCTGACATGATGGAACAGAAATGACTTGCAACTAATGAAATACCAGGATGATACTTGGTCCCTATTTGCATTGATTATCTATAAGTGACCATGCACAACAGTTACACTGCATCAGATTTACATAGCTCATTTCCATCTGTGGTCCATGGACGGGAAACGTAAAACACCACGACGTCACAAAAATACAATGTACACTAAAATCCCACATAATGCATTAAAAAAAAGTAAGCGCAATCTAAATAGTGTTTAAAGTCCTTAATGGTATGGCCCCAGTGTCGTGAGTGCATGTTTTACAGTGATTTGAGAAGCATTAAACGGTCACCTCTCAGTAAATGCAGGAAGCGTATTTTCATTTAGATCAGATTCAAGTAGACGAGGCCTTTATTGCCGCATTCACAATCTGTGCCAACTGGTGTGGAAACATTGGATAGATTTATTATAAAGTAGCCCACTGGCAGCTTTCCACTTCCAGCTTTGGAGAGAGAAAAAAGATGCTGTTGTCACCTCCCCTTGAGTTAAGCTGATAACGTGTCCTGTGCCAGTCATTCCTGTGGTGAAGCACAGCTCTTTCACGTGGGATTTGAATTTACCTAGAAAGGAGGATGTGGTCTCGGTGAAGATGCGCACGCTTTCCCCCTCTTGTAGAGGTTGTGTGCCGTGGTCGCCATGAGGGGGCTTAGGCCAGTGCTGCTGCTGTTGGCCCTGGCTCTGCTGGTCCTGCGATGTCGGAGCTTTGAACTGCAGGATACCATCCATGCATTGATAGAGGAGAACATCCACCTACACGACCAGCTGGAGAACCTCACCCAAGCCCTCCGGGAACTTAAACAAATGCTCTGGCACCACTCAAATGGTACTGAATCCTCTTACCATATATAGGATATCCATAGTACAGATCTAAATTACTGAACAAACAAATAATGAAAAGCCTTAGGAAGTACTTGCTCTTGTCATTTAATGACGTTTCATTTTAAATATGTATGTTTATGTTCTGTATCTGTGTGTTAAAAGCGCTTAATGTTGGGCGTTTTTGGGCGACAACTGTTCCATTGCATAGAGAGAAATGACCCTTCAATGCACATGCACATGGGTTTCAATTGTTTCTATGTGGAGGACGTCAAACGTGCCTTTGACGTTCGTTTCTGCGTGATTGTGAAAAATCTATAGTCCTTTTTGTTTTGATCTTGTTTCTGTGTTGGTCTTGTTCTTCTGTCGATACTGTTCCTCTGTAATTACAATGTTGCTGTTTGTTGTGAATGGGCGTGTAACTTGTGTTTTTTGCTTGTACTGACTAAAAATAAAAAAAGAGAAGAATTTACTTAGAAATATGATTAAGAGCCAACATGGATGATATAAGCAATGGTGCAAATTTCTGCTTTGGCACAATCCACACCTTAAATGGCAAGAAAAAAAACATTTCAATGACTAATTAGGATTATTTACTGACAACGTAGTAACTTTTTCCAATGAACAGACCGTTTCCACGTGCTGAAATAATGCTGATCATACACAAAGATACCAAATACATTTGTGGGATTAGACAGAATTGGGTGTTGAGACTTCCTGGTGTGGGCGAACCCCACAAGGTAACGCAGCCCTTTGCTTTCTCCTTTCTTTTTTCTTACTTACCTTTTCGTTTCCTGTTTGTGTCCTGTCTGTTTTCTTAATCCTTTCCCTGCTGATTTTCCATGTTTTGCCTCTTCTACGTTGATCTGTTTCATTCACGTTCTCTCCAAATATACTATTAGTATTAGTAGTGTCTCACACTGCACTTCAGAGTGATTTTTTGATTAGTAACTTTTACAATTTTAAGGAAGAAGTCATTTCTTTTTCATGCACTGGCCTTGGTGCTGCTGTGACAGATATATATATACGTGCAGAGAAAAGAACCTTGTTCAGCTATGATGTAGCTATTTTGTGTGGTTGATACAGACCGAGATCATCATGATCACCTTGAGCGTCATGACGAGGATGTTCAGCATCTGTGGGATGAATGGTTGGAACATGGTGGGTATCATTTCTTGCCTCTCTACTGCAAACATTTCATTGAATTCATAGAGGTCAGACACCAGTTGTGAATAGCCCTCAGCAGGTTCACTGCGTTGAGCAGCGTGTGGCAGAGGCCATAACATTAGTTGCCATTGATTTCTTGGCCATGTGGACTGCAGCCGGGGTCACCAGAGGGATAATTAAATGCCCTCTGGTCAACTCTGCCACAACTCGGCCTTGCTTCATCAGCCTCACTTGGTAAATGGGTAGGTTTAGGCTACTAAGTAAAACCTGCATCAGCTGATATTGCTCTTATTTCTTACTTCCTGCCAGGCATCAGTGCAGAGACCCATCTCCTGTTGGAGCACGCTCTGTGTGGACACGACGCCCCCAGCTCAGCCGGCCCCCTCCACGAAGAAACATCCCTCCTGCTGCTGGCACTACCCTCTGTCACCCTGCTGCTATTGAGCTGTTTGTAGGCGACATTGGCCTGGTTTCCACACACAGCTATAGTTATCTATGTCGCTCAATTTCTCACCCAAAGTTAGCATCTTGTGGCCAGTGGAGATAAGTGCTGGGCTATATAGTTTCATTTACAGCAAGTGTTTTTGATACTGTTACAGATATTAGCACTAGCCCTGGCTATCCCTGTTTGGCCTTGTTGTGAGAGAGTGGCTATTGACTGGGCCAGACTGGATACATTTACCTATTCACGATCTGTGTGTTGGACAGATGACCTCTGGGAAATCTGCTGAGCTGGAGAGGAGCCTGTTGATGCTGATGTTATCACCAGAAAGTTGACTTGAAACTGGTGACTCCTGAGACGTTTAAATTACTTCCTGGTTACTATTGTAAATTATGTAGGCAAATAAATTTTTCATTGTGTTAAATTGCATAATAGTTGAGAATCATATTTTTGTTATGTTTGTATTATTACACAATACAGGAATAGATATTGCATTGCATTATATTTTTGGCTACTACTCTTATTCAAATAAAAAAATGTGTGTAAACCAGTAATTAAGGCTATTGGATATAGCTTTAAGTGTTCAGTTGTGAACATTGAGGTCCCCTTTTATTATGTCCACTAGAAGTAGTCTGTGTAATATCTCTAAGTACTTGCACCATTGTTGTAATTTCTTTGAGTCGCAATGCTGTACACATACGAATATATCTGTGAATCAAATGTGACCATTTAACTGAATCAACTTTACTTTTTTTAGTCTCAGGAGCCAGACCCCTAACTTGCACAAGCCCAGAAAAAACAAAACAGACAGCAAGTCAAAACACATCGTTTTATTTTCCCCACTATCATCTCAACAGGTTTGAAATGGTCCAACACATATAAAAGTTATAAAACTAACTAAAAGTCTGCTTGGGCTGGAGGTTTTATCCTCTACAGAGTGAAACACAATTACTACCATGAACATGAAATAAGACAAGGAAGCAAAAAGCCAAGGAAAGATGACAACACAGAATAAATAGAGAACACAAATAGAGAAACAAAACATAATAGCTATGTAACACCTGCATAATCCTTGCTGTGCATGACAACAGCTCATCGATATTGGCTGACATTTACTCTTATTAAATATAACTAATGTTTACTATGGAATGATGTCATGATGAATGGCCTCTGGTTTGTGGTGTATGTTTCAATTTGTGTGTGTGCATTTGCCTCGGTCCGTTTCATAGTTGGTTGTATGATGCCGTGTGAGTAACAACATGCACCGCTCCAACCCAGGCTCAGTCATCACTACAGGGGGGTCTTCATACATATAAAGGGTCTATAGTCCATGCAGACTGTGTGTGTGATGCACATCGTGGCTCTAGTCTATATCGAGATCAGAGTCCTCATCACTCTGAATTTGCTGTATGATGGCTCCATTGCGAATGGTCTTCGTGATGAGGACGGGCTTGTCTGGCAGCAGGCCATACTCCTGCAGCAGGGCCTCCAGATCTACAGCAAAGAAGTCTTCCCCGAGCTGGTCTGTAACCCGTACAAAGTTGCCGATCAGGTCCCCTCCTTTGTAAACTAGCAGGGCTGGCAGAGCACTGCCTCTGAACAGTGTGCTGGTGCTGATGGCGGAGCTGCGTACGCTGCAGAACTTGACCAGCGGGTATTCCTGAGCCAGACACAGCAGGCTGCCACTCATGGCCTCACAGCCTGGGACATCCGGCTCATAGATGTGGATCATGACCAGGGTGCTTTTGTCCTCCATGTCCAGGGCCTCCAGGAACTCCTCTCCGCTGGTCAGCTCGTAGACCTGCTCGAAGCGCTTGCCGCGGCACAGCTGGCGCCGCATCTCTTCGATGCGCTGCATACGGTAGTGCTGGAGGAAGTCTTCATCGTCCTCGTCCTCCTGGAGCATGTTGTACTCCTGTAGGGTCATCTGGCAGGGAGCCAATGAGGAAACAGTTAATTAAGGTAAATCTAGTGAGCTGCTTCTTTTTTCGGTGTAGGGAAGCTCTGTTTGATATGCAGCCAATCATAATCAGCCAATTTCCATTCTACACTGTAGACTGGTGACATATACAGTGGCTAATTATAATTATATGACAAGAAAATACCGGAGTAAAATGTCCCAGCACATTTAAAAAGTGTTAATTTTGTTGTACTGGTGGTTACTTAATAACAATGATCAGGTTTATACCTCATGGCCTTCTGGGTAATGGGCACTGTGTGTTTTGACATGAGACGTCTGAGGCTACACGCTAGTTGGCAGGTGCATTAAACTACTGTGAAATTATTTAGTTTATAAATCAATGTATATTACATGGTGTAAGAAAATAGGATTAAGGTACTGGGATTCCACCATGTTGATCTGCTTGTTTTTGATGAAAACATTCCCAGTATTTGGCCTTTTTCCACAATAGTTAACCCCTTTTCACAACCAACGTTCCTCAGGTTCATGAAAGAATCACCCATACACTGCAGTAAAACACAATTCAGAGTTATAATTTACATTAGAAATTGACTGCATGTGATCACTACCTGTTACTTGCCTATTGCAAGACTTGGAAATGCATGGCATATGCTTTTCATACCTGATGAAAGGCATGTAGATGAAACATTGACACATACATAAATGTCAGAGCAGAAGGAACAGAGGTTTTAGTAGAGGTTTTCAGATGCAGCCTTTTAAAATGGGTTTCTTTCCCAGATCATGTATATAAGAATATATGTATGTATATATTATTGTCCCCATTCTGCTCACTTTGCCTTTGATCTTGTCCTGCAGGGCTTTCTGTTTCTCCTGATCTTTTTGCAGGTCCAGGTCAGAGCGGCAGGTCATGGACAGCTTCTTGATCAATCTTTCCATCTCTTTCTTCTGCTCCTGCCTCTGCTCCACCTCCAGCTGCTTGTACTTCCTCCAGTCATTGATCACACCCTTTGGTCCTAAAAAGGATTAGCCAGTGTCACTGTCACCAGGAAACGACTGTATATATTACTTTGTGCTTAAAACATGATGGATGGATGAAAGTAAAAAAGCGAAGTCAAAAGAAGGAACAACAATGACCATGATATTAAAGTCCAGGACTATTTTGTGTTTTCCTTAACAATTTCTCCTCACATGCATAATTTTTTAATTCAGCAAACAAAAAAACAACAAAATACATGCACACAATTAAAATGTTATGGTGTTGTGAAACTGGGACATCATTTATCATATAGAACGGATTGGTCTGGCCCTCAGTTCTGATTGGCCGAGACATTTTCAAAGTCGTTGTAAAATACCCAATAGGCTAAATGCACACTATGGATGCAGAACTGTTCATTTAAATATTCATGTGCTAACCAAAAATCATCACGCTTACCTCTACTCATGTTTAGGCACTGTTCAAGAACTAGATTGCTTGACAGAAGACAATCATTTATTATGATTAAAAATATAGAAATATTGAACATTAGTGTTCTTTTTTTTTAATACAATGGTGTGTTACTGCCATTTCACAAAAGCAATAAGCCACTTGACACCAGTTCACAGAAGTTTTAGAGGAGCCAAGAGGCATTGTTAGGTTTGATGCAAAGCAGAGTCACTATAAAGCGTAGACTCTCATTGCCTGTTGCTTAATTATATGAAAATTCATGTGAGGGACTCTCGTCAAAGTTTGTGTGTGTATGTGTATTAATGTGTACATGCTTGTGTCAGCTACCTGTATTGACAGCACTTCCATCAGGGCTGTAGTCTATCTCAGCCTCCATGATGCTAGGGTCGCGGATGGTCTTGCTCTCTCCCTCCTCATCCTCATTGTCACTGCCTTCATCCTCACTACTGCTGTAGTAGTACTGCACCTTCTCTCCCAGAATCTTGTCATCCAGTGTCGTCATGGCGACTGCTCACCTGAGGGTGGGTGGTGTTAGTGCCTTAGACAGAGCCGCTGTTAAACACACATTTTAGCTTCATGCTTTTATTTGAGGTGGTACTATGTTCATATGTATTCATTTATTCCTGCTATATCCTCAGGTTTACTCTGACCTCACAATTACATGAATTAAAAGTTTGAGTATACACCAGTTTGAGCTCATCTTCCTCACCATAAGATAACTGAGTATAGTTTGTTTTGCATGCAGTGGAGAGCCTGTGTATTATTTAATCCCAACAAGACCTAACCTAATGCTTTTAATCGTTCACAGATCGCATTTATGTAAACGTTCACCAACCTACATTTTGACTAAACAACAGTACTTTGCATCATGATTTGCATAAATCCACAGTAGTTGATAGTGGCAAACTGGCAGACCTCATAGATTAAACCAAATTCAATCTCCCCAGATTAACCACGGTTTTCCCACGGGATGGTTCAACACAACACATTAGTCAGTCAATCCCACTGCTATCCAAACTGCCATAGGCTAGGAGAGCAATGGCTTATTTCAAAAATAGGACAACCACACTATACATAGTAAGTGTGTCAAATTATAACATTAAAAGGGGTTGGTTTACTGATGCATTCAGCCTTGTGTTAACCAAATCATCTGCTCAGATGGAGAGAAAGGAAAAGGGGGAACCCTAACAAATGCCCCTCACTTAAAATCACTCTGAAAGTAGGACAGGCAGCATAATGGAGGACATCATATTTTAAATGGCTGGCTACAATAACCAGCAATATACCTCCACTATCGTGTAATGACCTGTCTCCAACACAAGGGGGGTGAAGGCCTACTATTAACGCCTATCTGAGGATTACTGCCGATGTAACGTTAATAGTAGTTAACACTAGATATCGTTTCACAAAACAAAAATATGACCCGGGGAAAGAGTTTACGTTAGCTTGCTCTTGTGGGTTATAACACTTGCAGTAACGACAACTATTAGCGAGCTAGCGAGCTTGGCTAGTTATTTTCCCAAGTGCGAAGAGACGCTACTATAAGTGGACACAGACGATCCAATTTGCTTGTTAATCAAGTAGGCCAAGGGGACGAAGCTGCTGACATCTCAATGTGTAACAAGCTAACATGATAGCTGAATACCAGTAGCAGTGCTAGCGTTTGTGAACTAACGTTAGCTTCTTACGCTAACTTCCTGTCACGTTACCCATCAACCGAGCAATGGGTACATTTACTGTGACTTCAATATTACCATAGATTTATAGCTACACTGTCGATTTGCTTGGCTTGACTCTTACCTTAACTGTATCACCAGCTAACGTTAACCGACCGACACCAGTTCACTGTGACCCTAATCTGCTAGCTTTAGCCGCCTCACTGCTGTGCTGTCTGTCAGAGAACTATGCTGCCTTCAATGACTGTTACAAATATAGTAATTACAGATTCTCTTGACCCAAGATGATTACAGACATGCGACGTGACGCTTACAGGGCGGAGAAAATCGAATGCCGTATCGAATGTCGAATCTTAAAGGTTGGGTTTACAATAACTTTTACGCTAATGAAACAATTAAAACAAAATAGCCACAAATAAACGTGTTGTGATTTCCACCAAGTACTTGAAAGTGCGTTAAGCCGCATTTACAACGCTTGACATTGAAAATAAGGAGTTTACGAGGAGCACCAGAAGGCAACATAACATGGTCCGCCCAGTGACATGAAGACCACCATCACAACTATATGACAATAGTAAACAAACAACTGCCAGTTAAGTCTATACAGTTTGCAGTCTCCACCAATTGACTTGGGGTGATCACCTCAAACGATTATATGAATAGTAATATAATAATTATCTAAATCAATCACTTATCTAAAACAACCAACATATTCTCATATAACGTTAGGCCACATGTATGATAACATCTTGTCAAAAGGGGTTCTGTGGCCTTATGTGTATCTGTTTGGGGGTCCTTCACATGGAAATGTTTTGGAACCCCTGGTCTAGGCAGTGAACAAAATATTCCAATATGTATCCTAATTTACCAAGACTTGCTCTATACCTGGGGTGCTGAACGTACTTCCCTTTTCATGTTTTTAATAATCTTGCCATGCATCCTGTTCATTGTGCAACATACACCCTCCTATTGAGTGAGTCTCTTCCATTTCCATCAGTACACAATCACTTGCCAAAAGAAGCACTGGCCTCTGCAGTGGGCTAGGAGCGGGAATGGACGCTCATATCAGATGTACAGAACGGATAGTCCCTCCCTTAAATGAAAAAAGTGTTTCATATCTGATGTTAACTTGACATAATAGAAAACCAGAAGAAAAAAAGAAAGATTTTAACCCTTGCCATTTTTTTAAAGACAGGGAAGATAATCCAGTTTGTGTTTAGTTTACTTCAATCGATGGATACTTGTTTATTGCAAGAATTCCTCGTAAAATATTTCTACATAACAAAAGTACATACCTTTCATATGGGGCAGTCCATGAACAAAGACAACTCAGAAATCCAAAAAGACGTCTTTAATATTAGTTTTTCAGTCTTCAGGCACATAGCATTTAGCAAAAAGAAAGTGTTTATGAGTGAGAGTGTGTGTGTGTGTGTGAGAGAGAGACAGAGAGTGAGAGAAGGGAGAAGGGCGAGTTTGATTTCACATTGATCTCTCAGTTCTTTGTGATTCTCCAGTGTTGTTCAAACAAGCAGTATGTCCTCCACACAGGTGTCTGGATTCCTCAGTATACGTACATTGTTCTGTTTAGCAGCAGTCTAATCTACCATCATCTAGGGATCAACTTTCTGGTGTCCATGTCTGGGCAGTGTCATAGCTCATCATTCCTTCCCCCATCATCTTTCCCTTCCTGTGGTTGTTCCTCTGCTGGTATTCTGAAAGCCACATAAGGACACGTCCTGCTGTTCAGGCAGACCAGCTTCTTTAGTGTGGCAGAGTTAACTATGTCAAAGCCGACTTGGCCTCCGAAGGTGCTGGGCTTCCAGTACTCTGGAGAACATATAGGGTTTCCCAAAAGGCCTTTCAGGGAGAAGGGGGCACCCATCTCCACCATGCTCTCTCCAAATAAGGCCCCTGGTCGCGTCTTTTCCAGGAGCAGGCCAGGATAGAATTCGAGAGCGTCAATATCACCATAGAACTCCTCAAGCTCGCGGGCTATCTCCTCCTCACCTGCAAAAGGCAACTGTCAGTATTGCACCAAAAACCTGCCAACCAGTTAATGAAAAACTACAGTGCAGCGCATGACCACTTCCCTTAAGGGCCCATTTATAATCTATAGGCATAGCTGGGCATGAACCAAGTGGCCCATGTTTAAAGGAAAAGGTTATACAGTAGGGCAGGGCTAGTCAACCGTGTGCCATGGGGCGCCGAGAGTCTGCAGCTTTTCGTTCCAACCGAAGACTGCACTAGGTGCTTTTCACTGATTAGCTCCATCTGGTTGAACACGAGTGATGATTACGAGGCGATTATATACTTATCGTATACGTACATCACCACTTGGACCATATTCTAAAGTATTTCAAGAATGCATGTACAGCTGTTCCCATGCAGTTGTATAAGTCGTAAATAAGGTATTTTGAGGTTTGCGCTTCATTCTGTACATAGAACTATTTTTCCTACCTGTGAAATCTGCGAAAGACGTGTATGGCATGAGGTTAAAGCGTTTCCTGTACTCGTTGAAGGGCATCACACGAAGTTGCCGGGCCTCCTTTATAACCCCCGCAGCCACTCTGGTCACCACGGCGTTGATGTTATGGCCCCCGCCTACCTGTAGATCACAGGATCACAACTGAAATGACGATGGCTTTCTTCCGCTGTAGCGCCTTGATAATGGCGTTCAAATCAGTGTCATCGAACTGCAGAAATCACCTCTGTTTAAACGGCTCTGAGGACGCTGACATGTGGTATATTGTTGCAAGTATCTAAATGAAAAATGACCCCATTCATCCAATTCCAATGTGAATGGAGGTAGTTCAAGAGATGTTTGGTTGACTTAATTTAAATACCAGTCAATAAATAAGTAAAGTAAAACTGTAAATATGAAACATGCATGTGCACATATTCCAGAATGCCATACTGTACTGTACACAGGCTAATCTGCAGTTAAAGAGTTTTCACTTATTGCTGGGGAAATTTCAGACAATCGTACACAAATTATTAGTTTCTGCATATTCATTATGCCTCTTTGGGAAAAACAGAAAAACAATCAGTTATAATGTCTGAGGTTTGGTTACTGAGCTTAAACTGTGTGTAATATTTCTGTTGACCCGCTTACCTGGCCCGCAACTTGTCGTGAGAAGGCATCCACCATCTTTTCGACCCCGTAGTGTGTAAGAACAGAAGTATTGAAGAGGAACTGTGGGTAGGATAGTTCATCTCCGTCAATAAAGAAGCTGTCAGGCATCAAGGGGTGCCAGTGGTAGAGGTGGCTGAACTCCAGAGCAATACGGTTCCCATATTGGAACTGGGAGTTAAACAACAGGGTTGGGTCAAACTTCAACTGCAGCATGTATCCACTCAGGTGCTGCACATACTCTTCTATCACTATACGTATGGTCTCGCCTGAGAAAAGCACACAGAGACACAAAGAGAGAGGGCAGAGTAAAAGAGCGACGTCAGTCAAGATCAAATGATACAAACGTGATGATGTCCGTCTGCATGCTAATGACGAAGTGCGCTTTACTTACTCAGTCGACAAGTCAAAATACATCTGCACGAAATAAATGAATACGATCACAGACACATCAGCGCATGAAATCGCCGGCCTGCTCACCGATGACGATGAGGCGTGCGGTCTGGAAAAGCTGCTCATCGTCCCAGGTGGGATGCTGTTCCTTCAGGATGTCACAGACGCGGTTATGTTCCCTCAGCCAGAGCGTGGCGTACAGTCCCAAACCAGGGAGGAGGCCAAACACTTCCTGACCGATAGCCAGCTGGCGCTCAGGAGGGACCCCTGGAGGGTAGTTCATCTTGATGGGCGCATCAGCTACAGTGGGAGGGTACATCTCTCCGCCAATTGACTGGAGGGAGAGGTGGTTAGAGAAATACATCTTAATAACCCTCAGTGTCTTTCCCAACCCTCTCCACATTATCCATATTCTCTCTCTCCACTCTTGCTGCAACATAGTCATGTTCAGTCCTGTTATTGATTGACACCTTTGGCCAATGTGCCTGCCTGATGAATGAAATATAGACTTGGCATTGCTCTACTCGATCCTTTGAAAAAGATCACAACAGCCGACGTAGAAAAGGAAGACCGCAGGCTTCCCTTTGTGCCAACCCTGACTACTTGTGTCGCAATCAATCTGGGCGGATACAACCTCTCTGTTCGCGCTTCGGACTGTTGCTTCTCTGTCACCTGATACTTCAGTTTCCCGTCTTTGTGAAGCCTAAGGTGGAGCTGACGAGCCAGGTTGTCTCCATATATGTGCCCTGCATCCACCTGCATGCCCAACACAGGCAGAGACAGAGATGAAGAGAGAAGCAAGACTTAGATTGATACTTTTCTGGGCTGTCACCATCTCCTGTGTTGGAGAGCTGCAGGCAATTTTTTGTATATATTTTTTTGCTTAAAAGTACAAGTACAAATACAGCAAGTAATAAATAAAATACAAACGATATGTTCACTGCACACTAAAAAGTAATCCGACTGACTTTTTTTTGCTTTGCGTACTCGCTGGAAATGAAAAAGAAACAAATAATAATATGAGAAGAAATGGTCAGTCTGATAACTTTTTAGTGTGCGGTGAACACATCACTTATGGACATTGTTTACTCCTGCAGTCACACGCACCTTAAAAGAAGGTGGACACACACACCGTTTTAATAAATAAACTAACCCCGTGTGCTAGAGCCTTGGTGAAGCCCAGACCCATGCGGTTGTAGGTCTTAAAGAACTGGTGCGTGAAGTGTTGAGCAAAGAAGGCGAACATGAGGTTGCTGCCCTGGGGGTCCGGTCTGAAGGTCCTTCTCTGCAACAGCCTCTCCACCAGCAGCTCAGGGTCAGGCAGCACAGCCTTGCCTGAGCAGAGACTCACAGCATCACACACACGCCATAGGGCAAAACACAGATACACCACGCTTCTAGTCATAATACTGAAATAGGGCATCTGTCAAAACACGACTGATACAGTTAACACAGCACACTGTACAGCTGAACTCCTCAAGGTCAATGATCTGCATTGATGTCACCACTGTGAAAGGTTTAGATTAAACTGACAAAACATTGAGCAAAGGACATTTGCATTTAATATGATTCCTGTTGTCACACCTTTGTGTCTCATAATGCATTGTAATGTCAAGATTATCATAGTATTACTGTATACAGCAACTATCAGGCACAAAGAAGGTTCAATATTGTAATGACAACGTGTAAATGACTGCCTAACCTTTGACCCCCAGAGGGGTAGGGCAGTCCTCCGGCACGGGGGGCAGGATACGAGTGTAGTAGCTCACATTATAGTAGGATTCCCAACTAAGGTAGCCATACTTGGAGTTGTAGGTGGGAGGGCTGGGTATTAAGTTTGCTCTAGCTGTACATACAAAGAATAACAGAAACATAGAGGTGAATGGATATACTACATATATGACGGACTGAAGAGGCACTAAGAAATGTTATGGACTCTTAATCCTGGACCTGTCAGAACGATCCGCATCAGAGCATCCCGCAGGAAGGTGCAGTTGATGACGTCCCAGAGCCAGCGGAAGTGGGTCAGGATGTAATGGATCACGTCTGGGCTGGGCTTCAAGAACTGGCGCACTCTGGACCAGAACTCCGCTGCGGTCGGACAATGCATGAACAAAATGATAATGATGTCGCTAGCGTAGGTCGGGGGGATTTTGCAGCAGG
>OMOT01010525.1:3111-14837 GCA_900312575.1 Acanthochaenus luetkenii | reverse complement strand
CTACTTTCAAGGCCTTGTCTGAGAGTGTCAATAGAAAATGATAATCCAGAGACTTTCATATTATGTAATGTCAATGTCACCAATAGAAATATATCTCCTACTGAAATGTAATAAAATAAATAATTTTCTACAGTAGGATGTGAAGTAAACTAGTGGCTAGAACAAGTATTCGCCCCCCTTGGACTTTTTCACATTCTATTTTGTTACAACATGGATTTAATGTAGTTTTTTTTGTCAGTGATAAACACAAAGAACTCTATAATGTCCAAGTGATAGAAAAAAGTACATATTTTTCTAAACTTATTACAAATAAAAATAGAAAATAAGTGATTACATAAGTAATGCTATGACACACCTAAATAAGCTCTTGCACAACCAGTTTTCTTCAGAAGTCACATAATTTGTTGAATGGAGTCCACCTGTGTTCAGATGGGGTGTTCCACATGATTTCAGAATAAGACCTTGGGTGATCCCACCGTTGGTTTGTGTGTTTCCCAACTAAGACTACACCATGAGACAAAGGAGCATTCCAAACGTTTTAAAAGCACCAATCGGGGGAAGGATATAAGAACATTTCCATGGCATTGAATATCCCCCGGAGCACAATTAAGTCTTTATCATTTTGTTGTTGTTGAGAATATGGCTCAGCTGCAAATCTGCCTGGAACAGGCCGTCCTCAAAAAATACGTAACTGGGTGGGACGGGCCATAGTAACAGATACTACCAAGAGGCATGTGGCAACTCTGAAGGAGTTACAGTCTTCCATTTTTGAGATGGGAGAAACAATGTCCCAGACACAAATCTGGGCTTTATGGGAGAATAAAAGCCCTTGTTGAAAAAAACACAAATAAAAAATATCGGCTACAGTTTCCTCAAAGGCATGTGGGAGACTCCGAGACCATGTGGAAGAAGATTCTGTGGTCTGATGAGACTAAACTTGAACATTTTGGCCTTAACGCTAAGCGCTATGTTTGGTGCAAGCCTAACATTGCACATCAGTCTAAGAACACCATCGCTACCGTAAAGCATGGTGGTGGCAGCATCATTTTACGGGGATGCTTCTCTGCAGCAGGGACTGAAATTTGTAAAGATAGAGGGCAAAATGAATGGAGTAAAGTAAAGAGAAATCCTGGAGGAAAACCTGCTGCAGTCTGCAAGAGACCTGGGACTTGGGAGGAGATTCATCTTCTAGCAATGCTCCAAACCGTGCAGCCAAAGCCACACTGGAGGGGCTTAAAAACCAAAAGTCCCAGTCAAAGCCCAGACCTCAATTAAATTAATTAGAGAATCTGTGGCAGGACTTAAAAATTGCTGTTCACCAATGGCACCATCCAACTTGATGGAGCTTGAAGAAGAATGGGCGAAAATTGCTGTGTCCAGATGTGCAAAACTGATTGAGACTCAGAGCTGTAATTGCTGCCAAAAGTGCTTCTACCAAGTATTACGTTTGTAATTAATGTATACAAATATGTGTAGATTTTTTTCCACTTTGCCATTATAGAGTACTTTGTGTTTATCAATGACCAAAAACCTAAATTAAATCAATTTTGAATACAAAACAGAAAACAATGTGAAAAAGTCCAAGGGGGGTGAATACTTTTCCTAGCCACTGTGTAGGCAGTACTTCAAATTCTCCTTATTTATCACATTTTCTAAAATGTTTAGGGCAGTTCTTGAAAACCTACGGTAATCAGATTTTGCCTGGCCTGTATGAATGAGGACAGGAACACAAAAGCAATAGGTAATGGTTAGGTCACAACTCTGCAAATTAGTGTGAATCATCGTGTTTGTTATTGTCTGTTATTGTGTGTGGACATTTTGACCAATCGGGTCGTTTCTTATGCAATAACAAACGCAGTGATTCGGTCTCGGATCTTCTTCCTAATTAAAATAGTAAAATCAACATGAAGTTGACATTTTTACTTCCAAAAAATGCTATGTTATTTTATACATTTGCAGAATCTGCTTTGTTCGCGTTCGTTTGTGTGCTAAAAGTGTGACTTTGAGACCTGTTTCTCCGTGTCATGTAAGTCAATGGGGAGAGAAATAAACACTATCCTGTGTTTTCAAGTTTTAATCAACGGAGCAACTATTTAATCTCTCCAATATTTGAGGTTACATCATGACAAGGTAACTACACAACCCAAACCATTACCAAATTTTAATGATACTTAAAAGGTAAATACGGTAATGCTCAAAACAGCAGTTCTAGCATAGCCATATTTATTGTTCCATGGCCTATGTATGCATTTTGATCTTCACTTCACCTACTATATCTTTGAATAAATAGTGTTGTCTATTTTCTTTAGTATTTTGCCTGCTTGGGAACCCTTTGCCCTTCTTCTACATTTTCACACATGCAATAAATCAGGAATTCATACTTAACAAAATACAGGATATTATAGACAAAAACCTGCAAAACTGCCTGTCATTCAGGAAACTACCTGTTTCTCCGAGAATTGAGAACCTATCAGCATCAAGTGTTTGAAAAAGTAATAATTATGGAGCTTTAAATAAATAGAAAAATCTTCCTCCAAGCTTCAATCATTTTTTAGATAGATTATTTACCCACAGCAGTTCCCTATTGAAATGCTATTTTAAGCAATCATGCACATACTGTATAAGCTCTCACTTGCGAAGCGATCTGGTTCTGTGTGAAAGTGAAACACATTTGATTCAATGATTTTCTGCTTGCATAGACTATATTGAATACATAAGATACATTGGTGAACTGTTGCAGTTTTACTTCTCTAAATCAAATACCAGCTTGGGGTTTTTGGCTATCATGTCAAGAGTTCAAGAGTTTAGCCTTTCAAAAATTGACTAAATGAGGAATTATCTGTATTCTTTAATGGCTGTAGTAAATACACAATATTAGCTATAGCTTTGTTTCTTACTGAAAGCAATGGATCAAAGTGTCATAGACTTGACATTATTTTTCTGCCGTAAATAAATGAAGCTAAATGCTGCGATCTGGAATACAGTGGTAGTGGTTTTAGCTAGTGTGCTAGAGATCAATTTACCTGTTGACCTTGTTGGGGCCAGTTTGGTGCAATGCTGAATTTGTAGGGAGACACTTCATGTTTCAGGGGGTCATTGGTGCCACCTAGATCAAACCCTGTGTTATTGTTTGTGCATATCATGCAGTGGCATATCTTAATCACCACTAGATTGTCAGAAAACATTTAGAATATATTGTCTCAGAAGAAATTTACATATTGATGTGTATTAGTGGTCCATTATCACTGTGCTTTAAATGATGCATGTATTTCTTTCAGCACCAGATGGTGCTCATGTACCACTATAGCAGAGAGAGAAAACAAACACGTTTTGACATGTATCATTGTCTTCCTTTCTGTCCCTCAGCCTCCTACATGCCTGGTATGCCTGCTGTCTCCCCTTATGGACCAAATCCCAGCCCTGGGTAAGTGAGAGTTCACCGCCCTCTTTTCCAGCTACAACGCTGCCTCGCTCACTCAGTTTTTCCAAACGAACCTGTTCTGATGTGTTTGTCTTGGTGTTCAAAAGAGGTGGATACAACAGCAGAGCTTAAGTTCTCAGAGCTTGTAAGAGAATTGGACTCATATCTGGACTTGAGGACCACTCTAGCATTTATAAAGAATCCTTATGTGCTGCAAGAAAAGCAAATTTGTAAAAGATCATTACAGAGAGTGAGAGTGACCCTAGAATACTGTTTTCCACCATTGACCAACTACTGAATCCTGCCTCTGTCATTTTAAGCCAAGCCTCTGCTGCACAATGTGATGAATTTGCTAAATAAATAACAAATAGTTTCAGCTGCTGGTAATTTCAATAGTCAATCTTGTAAAAGCCAAGCATCCTTGAGGACATTTACTAGTATGTCTGTTGCAGAACTTTGTAAGGTTGTAATAGAGAGTAAATCCTCCACCTGCTCTCGACCCTGTCCCAACTACTTAAAAAAAAAAAGAGACAATAGTGTCTCAAACTCAAAACCGCTTTTGTGAAACCGCTGTTGAAAAAAAAGCCCATATCAAACCTTCCTTTTTAATTATGGTACTTAAAAAAGTAGTTTCTAACCAAATGATTTGGTTAAAGATACACAATTATATATTTCTGTGGAGCCAAATCATGCAGATTCCTTAAGCTCCCTCACTCTGTTTGCTATCAATGATTGGCTGAGAATACATTTCTTAAATCTAAATGCAGATACACATCCAAACAAAGCTCTTAATGGCTTAGGACCTGCCTACATTACAGAATCCCTGCTGCCTTCTGGTGTTCTGCTGCTGGTTTGTACAAGTACAATACCCCCACTCAAAAGAAGATTGGGGATGCAGCTTCTTTTTTTTCTTTTTTAAAAACTATTTTCCTAAATTGTGGAACACCCTACCAAGGAATATTAGAGGCTGGCTCTGTAAGGATTTTCAAGCGATTGCAAAAATGCATTTAATTGATTTTGTCTATTTTTTTAAATATTTCTATATGTACTTGCTTTTATTATTTTCATGAAATGCAATTTGCTTGTTCTTTTATTTGTTTTGTTTGCTTTCTATTGATGTAAAGCACTTTGAGTTGCACATTGTGTATGAAAGGTGCTATACAAATAAAGGTTATCATTATATTGGTGGTTTCATCAGCAGCATATCGCACACAGGCATATGTATTACTCATACACTGTAGAACAGATTCAGTTGGATGTTTGTAGCTTTAAGTTAAAGTTATATCCCTGGACTGTTTGAGAATGGGGAAAATATAAAGCGGTAGATATTTGTTGATTATGTACCCATTTGCAGTGGCTATCCAGGATACCAGTACCCAGGGGGAAACTCGTATCCAGCCACAGCTGGCTCTGCACACTACCCCACCCAGACCCCAGTCTCCACAGTGGGTATGTATTACATTATTCAGCATTCTGGATGTTGTAGTTCTCTCTTTCATTAGGGACATTTGAAAGTTAGAGCTAGCCTTCGAGGGTGTAACGACAACACATACAACAAGATCCAGATAAATGTATTCACTCAAAAAGTGTTACTGTGTACATGTCTTTTTAATCCACAGGTAATGCATGTATATTGTATATTTAGCAGGACCTGCTTTTTGTGGTAACTACAACTATTTGTATTTTTCATGATATTAAAATATTATTCAGTATTCGGCCAAAGATTAATTCACCCCAAATAAAACAATACCTTTCCACCTTTCTTTGGCCTTTAGTTAACCCTGAATTATGACCCTTGACCTTCTGTCTTGGTCTGTCTTAACCTCTGTGTGACTTCAGCTGAGTGCTGAGCCATCACTGAAAGGTCATTGGAGTAACCAGAGTGTAGAGCATTAAAGGCCAAAGGGTGGGATGGACCTGAAGGGACAGGAACAGTAACACACAGTGTTATATTTAGGACAGGAACAGTAACTTCTCACAAAGACAGACCTATGATCAGAGGACCCATCTGCTGTCCCAACATCACTGGTTAGCTTGGCAGTGAACTGCAAGGGAAGTTTTATCCACCTCCTATATTTGATAAAAGACAAGAGACGAGTTTGACTGTGGGCTCCTCAGCGCTCAAAGGCTGAATTAACTCTGACATTCACATTGCTGACTTCAGACTGCACGTTGGCTGGTCTTGACTCTGTAGACATCCATATCCAGTCCCCCAACACTACTGTCTCCGATGAGACTGAGAAAGAGGTTACACAATGGCATGGACTAAACTGGCATAAACTGGTAGTCATTTTACAAGGCCTAGCTCATAATGACTATTCCTCACATTACCTCATCAAAAATGATTACGACAAGGTGTCAGACTGCATGCAAATCCGATTTGTTTCTCAAATGCGATCTTTAGGACTGACCATACTGTTATTTGCAAGTGATCAGATCGGATTTGTGTATTCAGACATCGTCGACCTATCTGCATTGGTTGCTGTGGTAACGACGTATGCGTGCCTACATACAAAACAGTGCAGACAACAACAAAACAGCAACTGATGGAAAAATGGAGATCTGCCATCTCGCCCTTCACGCCATATCAATCTCTAGTCGCGGTGCAGAACTGCAGCTGTTATATACAACAATGTTCCTGGCTGCAATCACGGCAGGCATCACTCTGCAGCGAGAGGTGTGGTGCCATCTGAAAAGTAATGACTGGTGGGAACATGTAGTCCTCTAGACTTTTGATGATGACAGATGGGTTGACAATTTCAGAATGTGATGTAAAGGACAGTTTGATATCCGATTTGAGTGGCTAGAGCGTCCAGACTGAGACACGTCTTTAGTCTCATGTCATATCCTAACTTCTCTGGTCTTGATCAGGCCCTAGCAGAGATGGCACCATCGGCGAGGACACCATCCGCGCATCTCTGATTTCAGCTGTGAGCGACAAGCTTCGCTGGAGGATGAAGGAGGAGATGGACAGGGCTCAGGCCGAGCTGGACGCCCTGAAGCGAACGGAGGAGGACCTGAAGAAAGGACATCAGAAACTAGAGGAGATGGTCTCACGACTGGACCAGGAAGTGGTGAGAGATGCTCCTCTTTTTCCATGTTAAATCTGTATTTTTCTTCCTCCTGTCCTCTACTGTTACCCTTTCTCTTGTACTGTTACTTTTCTTCATTGAAAGTATTGTGTGCCTTTGTAATCGTGATGCTTCTGCCAGGCCGAGGTTGACAGGAACATTGAGCTGCTGAAGAGGAAGGACGAGGAGCTGAGCGAGGCCTTAGAGAAGATGGAGAACCAGTCTGAGAACAACGACATTGATGATGTCATCGTGCCCACGGCGCCACTGTACAAACAGATCCTGAACCTGTATGCCGAGGAGAACGCCATCGAGGACACCATCTTCTACCTGGGAGAAGCCCTGCGCAGGGACGTCATAGACCTGGAGGTTTTCCTCAAGGTGACCACAACTACAAGCAAATGCAATACACACTCTTCAATGTTCCATTTTACTGTGGTAGCTGTCCTGAAGTGGTTTTTCCCTCGCCGACTCTTATTCTCTTCTCCTGTCACAGCATGTACGCCTTCTGTCCAGGAAGCAGTTTCAGCTTCGTGCCCTGATGCAGAAAGCCCGCAAGACTGCCGGCCTCAGTGACCTCTACTGACCCACACTGACTGCCTGGAAACGTGCATATCTTTGTCCTCTCTCGTATTCTTTCTGTCTCTGCCTCTCTTAATCCCTTCTTTCTCTCAATAAATACAGATCTCCCGCTTATCGTATTTCAATCCAGCCACACTTTTAGTATGGTGTCATTTGTATTTTGGTCATACCAACTACTTCTTTATTTTAAATCATTACAGTCATGACCCACTTGTGAGACATGACACCATGTCCAAAAACAAACAAAGAATATGTGCACCAAGTTTATACGAAAATCACTGTCACCACCCCTATGTACCAGGTACTGTGGTTGACACAGAAAACATGCTTACACACATGCCATATTGGTAGAAGTGTGGCATGAGCCTATGCTGTCTTTGTCTTTTTACCCGAGTGTTCCCGGTGTAACTGGGTCGTCATACAGAGCCAGCTGGGGTGTCTGCTTGTATGTGCTGCATTCTACAGTAGCCTACAGACTGTTGGCAATCTGTCAGGCAACTTAATTTGACTAGTAAGCACAAGTAGTTAGGGGCTAAGTTTGTAGAGAGCCCCTTAAATGCAATCCCCTCAATGAAAAGGTTAGGCTCTGATATAAATACCCTGGGCAGCCTTACAGGATGGACAGGGGTTCAAGCCTAGGATTGAATACTGTATGAGGTCTGGGTCATGTTCAGTTGCCATGGTACCAGAGGATCACTTTTCATAGAGAAGAGGTGATGAACATGGACCTGAGCTGCACTCGTTCAGTCTCTTGTTTGAACACAACCTTGGCTCCCATGCAGCTTGCCCACACTTCTTTTTCCTTTTCCTCCATGTCTCTCTTAATGATGGTGTGAGTGGCTTTTTTGTCAAGTCAGCTGCTCAGGTCCAGTCTGACTTCTTGGCTGAGTTAATCAGTCAGTCTTGTAAAGTAGTTATGCTCGAACCCTGTACATTGTCTCTGTTTAAGGTGGATGACAGTCTTCACATAACTTTATTCAAAAGTGTTACAAAGGACATTCTATTGTTTTTTCCTTTTACTGTCCACTTCCACATTCTGATAATCTTTCAGTAAATATAAAAAAGTTGTGAATAAGGTGTCAGAGGGTACAACAAATTAATAACTATTGTACTAATCAAAATGTTAACTTATGTCAGGTTTGCAAACAGGTCTCCTTTAAATCAGCTTTTTACTAAATGCACTTTGAATTGTATGATAGTATATCTACTGTTTTTTTTTCTTGTTTAGTTTCCAATTCAACCACCTGTTCTTTTATATCTGTAGATTTGTGTAAATCAGTACAATTAAAATAAATTGATTTGATGCAAATGACTGCTTATTTCTTAGTGCTCACCCATACAGACACACCAAACCTCAGTCAATTAGTATTTTTGCGGCTGTTTCAATTTGCATGGTGAGCCAGATGGGTTTACTGCATCAGGATAAGCAGTAGTGTTGTAAATCACAGAAAACTGACTTTCAAATATTTTTCTATGATTGTCTTAACTTTCTGGCACTCATTGTGTTGTCGTGTCAAAAAGCCCACCTGTCTGAAATCCGAGCAGGCTAAAATGGTATTTGCAACAACAAAAAATGGAACAAGCTCAATGTACGCACATGGTTAGGTTTCACTGACCATACTGTGACGTCCCGCCCCTCTGGCTGCACCTGGGGGCTGGGAGTGGTAAAGGCCCCCTTCCCCAGGCTTCGCTCTGTTTTTGGGCAGCCTTGACCAACTTGTCACGGTTTCCACTTTATCCTTGGTTTTTACACTGCACACGCTCTACTTTCTATTCATCCACACATTGTCACATGCATTACAGTACTGACTCCAAATCCTCACACTCAATGGTTATTGACTTTATTTAGTTAGTTATTATAGTTAATAATTTAGTTATTAATTTGAACTTTGAGTTGGTGTGTGTGACCCCTCTCATTTGTACACGCCGTGACGCTGCCATGGTGACGAGTCATGGAGATGTTTTGTGAATACTGGTATTTGACAGCATGTCTGATCTGAGGCAAGGTGTTTGTGTTGGCTTTGCCTTAATGTCACATCTATAAAAGCTAGTGACCACAGTTTGACCTGCCTTGTGTGAACCCATAGCTGTGCAATGAGAGCAGCAGTCAGCTGCATTGTAAACACACACAAAGGTTGGATAACAAAACACAGGAAAGGACAACGGAGAAACTTGTGTCATCATACCTGTAGATTTATTTGATTTGAGAGCGAGTTAGACCCAATATCCAGCTGCCATGACAAGTACAGTGTTTGATAGCTTGTGTCTAATAGTTTCACTTTTCTCATTCAATATAAATTTGTATAATACTTCAACAATACTACCATGCTTCTCAAAGCTTGGTGTCCAGGTGGAGCGAGATAAATAACGAAAACACCTTTGAGGATATTTAAGGTAGACAAACGTAACGCATCTTCAGGATCGTCACCTTCAGTTATTATCCTAGCTGACCCTTTCCCATTGGCTCTCTGTTATCCATTTCGTTTGGTCAGATTGTGGCAAGTCACTTCAATTGTAACTGCAGGGTTGTGTCAAATGTGCTGGTTCAACCCTTTTCATTCAGATGTGACCTTTGTTACTTCATGCCAGTTCTATAAAACTTCCCTTTCACAGAGGGTTTTCTGTCAGTGCGCTTGCGGTACATTTTGTATACAAAAGGCTTCAATACCAACCAGTAGATGTAGGGTTGTGTTTCTCAAATGATGTGGAGTGAGGTGTTTTGGTGTCGCAGGTTGTTGACCCAGTGATATCCTGCAGTGTTGTTGTGGCTCGGGTCAAAAAGGAAGCCCTCTACATAGAGAACGGAATGTCTCCCATCATGTACGCCAGACCAAAAATAAACGGACTCCCAAGTGGGAAAAACAACAACCGGCAGCAATCACTGAATACTTGACAAATATAAACTACATAGAAGGAGTGCACGGAAGACAAGCAGCAACAATACACCATTGTATACATATATAAACACATGTACGCACAATTTACACAATTTTGCAAAGGCCGAACAATCTTTGTGTAGACAGGACGACGGAGAGAGACCCCTCTCTTCAACAGAGAAACAGGCTGAGCTGTAAGGCTGCAGGTTTGAAGTCTACGAAAATGACACCTGTGTGTGGAAAATCGACTGACCATCTGAAGCTTATATGTGTGGCTTTCATTGGTTTAGCTACAAACACACGGCCTGTTAGATATTCAGAGGTCTCGTTCCCCCGTCGCTGTCGGGGACACAAGCGGTACATTAGGAGGGGTTGAGCGACGACAGTGTTTCGGTGGGGGATTCAGCGCCAGGCTCTTCACAGGGCGAGCTCCTTCTGTACGGCCCACAGGGTCTCGGCGCTGCGGACCAGCTGGTTCTCCTCTTCGGGTTTCAGTGTCATGTGGATGACGTCTGTCAGGCCGCTGTTGCCCAGGACACAGGGGATGCTCAGGAACACCTCGTCCTTCACTCCATGCATGCCCTGAGAGATGGAAGGAGGGAAGAAGAGAGAGGAAGGAGAAGGAGAGGGTCAGTCAGAGTCACAGCTGCAAACGGTGTGTGTGTGTGTGTGTGTAAAAACAAACCATAAGCCATGGGATGCATGAATATCTCCAGCATAGCTTTGGCAGTGAGGTGTGTGTGTGTGTCTCCTCACCTGGACCAGGGTGGACACAGGGTGCACCTTGTGCATGTTCTTCAGGATGCTTTCTACCATGTCAGCCACAGACATGCCAATGGCCCAGGAAGTGTAGCCCTTCAGCTTGATCACCTCGTAGGCCCTGGGGCAGAGACACCACAGGTTAAAGGTGAGAACAGCATGTATCTCTGACTGAACAAGAGAAAATGAAGCTGTTGGCCTGACCATTTGGTACTGTGTGACTGAACTCCTAACCCTCCACGTTTTCCCTCATAGATGATTTGGAAATATTTTATTTCATACCTGAACCCTTTGCAAACATCGGCAGCCCAGAGGTTAGAGAAGGGGACTAGTAGCCCGTTCTGCTCATAGCCATCGCCGGCAGATCTACTTCCTCTATGCTTTATATGTACATATTTGACCTGATTATTGAGTGTGTTCCTTTACATGACGTCATCTCCTGTGTTCATTGTCTGGGTTTGAATTCAGTCCTTCAGATGAAACCTGTTGATGTTGTCTGTTATCTGGTGCCCTGTTCTCTAATTCAAATCGAAGCCAACTCTAAATTATATTGCTATCAGACAACATTAATTAAACTATTCACGCTACACTTAGTATTGCTGGCAGTGGGCGACTTTGGAGGCGGGCTGTAGTTCTGCCCACCCAATCAGACGTTAGAACTGGTGGCCCATAGCCACCACTGGCACTGATCTATCATGCGCTGTGTGACGTTAACCTGCCCAAAGACTAGGCTACAGCTAAATGAGCCAAACTGAATACTTGATGACTTAACGACATGAAGCAATGGTGGAATATCAAAGGTCACAGAAGGTCACATGACTATCAAAAGGAATGATACAAGTGTACAACAGGAGTAACCTGCTAATCTAGCATGGTTGGTTAGGTAACATGGCTACGTTTAAACTCACCCATCAACCACCTTCTTATGGACGTCCTTCCAGTTCTCACTGTCACCCTCACCACCCATCTGTGGGTTGAGGCTCTGAAGTTGAACGCCAGCAACATTCACGCCACTCC
>OMOT01010489.1:2759-15443 GCA_900312575.1 Acanthochaenus luetkenii | reverse complement strand
TGATATATAAAAAGTATATAATTCAGACACATTTAAAACATTGCTGCTGCTGTTTCTGCTGAATAAATAATATTTGTTTATATTTATATGAAGTTATATAAAAGCATAATAAAGTAATGTCGATTCTGTTCTTAATTAATTGTCTTTTTTTCTTGCATAATAATAAAAAACAACCGATCGAGTATCGATAAAGTACCGAACTGATAAGCAGTATCGATGAGTAGTAGTATCGATAAAATCTTAACGATACCCATCCCTAGCCGTAGTGTCCTTGAGCAAGACACCTAACCCCAAAATTGCTCCCCGGGTGCTGTACTGTACATGGCAGCCCTCTGCTCCGGCCCCCCTAGCATGTGTGTGTTTGTGCAATCACTTGTGTGTATCCGGGGGGATCCGTGATGGGTTAAATGCAGATAAATAATTTCACTAGGTGTGCGGTGCTCTGTGCATGGGTGTGACAATAAAGTATAAATTACCATCTATCTAAAATAATGGTCACTTGTGATCCACTGTCTAGAAAGGCTGTACAAGCTTTTCCATCCATTGATTTTGGGCTCTCTGCTTATTTCTTATTGCTTGTTTTGTGTGAATACATTTCCGGATCACTTTCCGTTTGTTTCTCTGCAGCCCTACATTTTGTTGCAATGTGCCCATCCTGTGCCCATAATCCTCTGTGTGAGAATGATCTGATGGTTGCTGGATGAGGACTCTTCTTTGGTTGGCTTTTCAGTGGACACTTTAGTGGGCTTCACTGCAGGTAGAAATCTGTGCCACAGTAGAGATTTAACTCTACCGGATGTACTGGTAGTATGTAAAAATACTTTTTCACATTTACAAATGTAACACACAAAGCTAGCAAACTGCGCGCTGCCATTAAAATATAATAAACTAGTTTGTGGAAAAATACGAAAGTTGGCCCATTACTGGCTACTAAGAAAATAACACACATGAGTAGTGCAACGTAAACGTTGACATAAACAAACGCACTCTTTCTGAAGAAGATGCATGCATGGTTAAATGGAGGGCAGCGAGTGTGGTGCGGGAGCTCCTGTTCCCAAGGCAAACAAAGAAGAAGAATTAGTTTGAAAGAAAGGTGCTTCGTCTATCATCTGGACGTGATTTGAGTTTAAAAAGTCGGACCATGAGCAGAAAACTATTATCTGCAAGCAATGTCGAGCGAGAGTTGTTGCAATCTGTTGTATCACCTCAAAATAAAACATGTCCGCAAGTATGAGTACTAGGACGCGTGCAGACACGAGCAGTCCACCCACAAGTGACGCTAAACGAAAAACCACAACACACACATTGCTAGCCGAGTCATTTTCCAGCGGCTATCCGTAGAGCAAGCGGTGGAAGGACATTACAAATTCCATAACGGAGTACTTATGTAAGGACATGTGCTTATAAAAACAGTTGAGCAAAGAGGCATTGATCAAAACACTGGATCTGAGGTATGTGATGCCAGGTCGAAAATACTTCAGCCAAACTGCTATACCCATGTTATACAGCAAGTGCCATGAGAAAGTGGAGGAAGAACTTCAAAACGTGACACAGTTTGCTATTATGACCGACCTGTGGTCGAGCCACACATCGGACCCATATACGAGTCTGACGGTGTACTGTATCAACAATGACTGGAAGTTGTATAGCAGATGTCTACAGACGTCCTATTTCCCAGAGGACCACATGGGAGAAATTATTGACGAAGGCCTGAGGGAAGCCCTGCAGTCCTGGGGGCTAAAATAGGAGCAACAAGTGTGCATGACAATGGACAATGGAGCCAACATTGTCAAAGCACTGCAGCTAAATGACTGGACTTTCCTTTATATAGAAAAATAAATTGTTGTCCACATGTATAATATATCCTACTATACAATCGGTTGTAATAAAATATGCTAACATCCCTGTTGACTGTTGATAATTCAGTAGTACATTTACATTACATTTATAATGTGATATATACCGTTACCGTCCAAAATTCTAAATATACGTTAACCAGGCGGACTCTCCATTTTGGCCAAATGTGTGCCAAATGGTTTTTTTACCTCTTGGAAGGGAATCTGGCTGAAAAATACTACTAATTTCCACTACATGTGACTATGTGCACACAATGTAGCCTTTGGCCATGACATTTACCCTGTGCAACATCATATGCCACCGTTAAAATCAGTAAAAAAAACAATTCATTTGTATAATTTTGTCTCAAAAGGAGTAGTTTTATTACAAATTTGCCTCAGCTGGAGACTGTGCGCTGGCCGGCTGAGTGTAAGGGGGCTGGGTGATCACAGTGTTGCTGTAGCCTGATGGACCTGGTGCCTCATCCCTCGAATCGTCTTCTTGGCTATGGAAATGGAAATGAAGACAATCAATCTGAGGATCCGTTCACTGACTCAAGGGCAGAAAAACTGCTCTTGTTACATCTATCCAATTCACAAAAACATGTTGAGCCAAATGAGAAAAATCTAGAGCAAATGTGTAAAAAATTGTTAAGATTGAATTACAGAGCAGAAAAAACTCTACTTTTTTTTTACTGTAATGTATTATAATTAGATACTGACCCCTCAATCTACAATTGTAGTATATATTTATAAAGTAATCTGGTACTTCAGTAACAACAAGAAAACACACAATAGTGTCACACAATCAGGTGACTCTGGCCATTTACAGTACATGGTCGACCATTGCACTGTGGGTGTGGGGCAACTGAGAGGTTTTATCGAGTTGGTGAAACGAACAAGTATGAAATAAAATCTGAACTGTCACGTTTAGCTATCATCAAATGCCCTGAAACACATACATAGCGGACAAAGTAGCCTACAGTCAGCTGACTGGTCCCTTTACTAAAACCACTAGCATGAAATAAAAAGTAAAATATCACGTTTGATAATGAAATTCCGATAAAACTTCAGAAGAATTTCAAACAAACAACACGAATGCGTCAGCTAATGTTAGTTTATCCATTTAAGTGAACAGTTGATCGGGAGGAGGGGGGCCGGTCAACGTAAACAACCGGCATTGTTGTCTCTTTACCGTCACCAGTATCGGTGAAACTCTCCCCCGATTGGCCCTGCCCGATCTCCCTAATTGGCTCAGCTGCTGATTGGGGTGGACGTCCGTCTCTGGGCTCTAGCGCCCCTGCAGGAAATGTCACGCACCACCCCTCCTTCACCTTTCCCCTCCTAAAGGACCTCCGTCTTCCACAATGGATAAAACGAAGCTTAGATTAAAATCATTTCTGAGGGTACAGATGTCTGCTTTTGGATGGGAATGTTTGCTCATGCTCTTGCCACTTAATTAATGGGTCCTGGTCCAGGGGTATTAACTTTTCCTCTGAGTAATTTTCATGTGTTTCAGCAGGTTTATGGTATTGCCACAACATCGTACAGACTTTTGACACATCACATTTTGCTTCATTACTGTTTAGTGGAGTGAAATAACCAAACGATGCTTCGTTTTCTTTCTGCCATTATAGCAGATCAGCACTGGTACTCCGTCTCATTGTGTGACTGTCTGTGACCGTTTGTTTCTCTGTGTGCCTGTGTGTGTATGAGGAGCGGAGGGAGATGGCGGAAGAAGTAGTTCCTATCCTACAACATTATTTGCTACAATACAGATTTTTTTTGAGGCATCCATAATCAAAGTCATCAATGCATCCAAATCCTCCACCTGCAAACTGGACCCTTTGCCTACGATTCTGGTCAAAGCTGCTCCCCAGGCCCTCTCCCAACTGATAACCCGGATAAACAACTGATCCCTGGTGTCCGGCTCTGTTCCACTCTCCCTTAAAATGGCTGCTATCACACCAATATTCAAAAAGCCTGGTACAGATCACAACAATCTCGCTCCATTTCAAATTATCAATTTCTTTCCAAAGTTCTACAGCGTGTGGTAGTAGCCCAACTTCAATCTCACGTGACAATAATCACCTCCTTGAGCCTTTTCCATCTGGATTCCGAACATAACACAGCACAGAGACTGCTCTCGTCAAAATAACCAACAACCTCCACTGTACTTCAGACTCTGGACTATTAACCACCCTCATCTTCCTGGACCTTGTTTCCCAGCCATTGCTTCTGGACCACCTGACCTCCCTGGGGGTCACTGGATCCGCGCTAGCCTGGCTGACATCCAACATGACTGGGAGACACACACTGCATTTTTCTACCCCCACAACATCTCCCGACTCCGCCCTTCACTCTCACTCCAGTGCTGAAAGTTTAATCCATGCATTTGCCACCTCCCGACTGGACTACTGTAATGGTTTACTCTCAGGATTACCCTCCAAGTTCATCAGTAAACTACATATCATACAAAACTCAGCAGCACGAATCCTCACCCGCACCAAATACAATGACCACATCACTCCAATTATCATGCAACTACACTGGTTACCCGTCCAATACTGCATTGACTATTGAATACACCCCTACCTGCACTCAGCCGGCCTTCTTTCCATTCCTTCAACCTGACTCAGCACAATTGGCACGCAAGCTTTCCGCTCTCTCTTTTCCGCCCCCAGACTGGAACTCTCCTCCAGCACATTTAACATACAGATACAAAAAACTACTCAAAACACACCTGTTCACCATAGCCTACAACTGACACTTCTCCCCTACTGTAAACCGCCACCCACTTTTATGTTGTACATGTCCTACTGTTGTTTGCCTCCTACTGTTTTGTACCCTGTCTTGTTTTATCCCCTGTATTTTTATGCTGTTCATGTGTTGTTGCTGCTGTTTTTTCCTATTATGTTTGAACATGTTTTTTATCCCCTTGATTTTAATTGCACATTTAATATATTTTCTGTCTTCTGTAAGGTGACCTTGGGTGTCCAGAAAGGTGCCAATCAAATACAATTTATTATTATAATTATTATAAAGTCATTTACGCAGATATAAGATGAACATCACCTGGATAGATTTAGAAAGCCCCAAAATGATGACAACATTCTAGAGGACAAGTATGCTTCATGACAGTCTACTGTGCTAGCATACTGTAACTTTTAACTCTTGGCCAGTAACTTTGATATGTAAAGTTGTGTTTTACTAAGTTGAATTGGTCAAAACTGCAATGGAATACATGCACATTACATTACAGCATTTAGCAGACGCTTTTATCCAAAGCGGCTTACATATCATACTGTTGACGGAGGTAACCATGCAAGGTGTCAGCCTGCTCAATGGGAGCAATTTTGGGGTTAGGTGTCTTGCTCAAGGACACTACGAGAGATTTTTTTCCCAGGAGATTTTTTATTAAACACAGCATGAAGTAGCTCTGTATCACTTGATTTATAAACTAAAATAACAGACACCTAAACGCTCTTTGTTACAGGGTGCATTTTTATTACTATTTCTGACAAAAGTCCCCTGAATGCCAAGCAAGTAATATTTATGACTTCTGAACTGAAGCTTCTGAACAGCATTTAAAAGCATTATACATGTTCTAGTTTACCCCAGGCTCTTTAGTAGATGTCAGGAAAAATTATAATTCAGAGAAATTTTGAATTTGAAATAAATAGATACTATAAATAAATAAATATCTATTGTGGCACACTCGTGGGTTGAAAGAGTGTCCACATAGCCGGAGCTCAGAAAGGGATTGTCCACATGGAGAAATACCGGAACCATCGAGTTAATACCTGTTTCCGACAGGCAAGGTGTCTCTGGAGTCTCTGGTTAACATTGTCTCTGAGGGGGTAGTCGTAGTCCGTTCTAGGGTTCGATGTACAGCTCGGTTTGTCATCCAATCCGGGGGTCAAGGCAGGAGAAGAGTCGTTAAACAGACAGGGGTCGATACCAAAGGGGGTTCGCAGAAAGGCAGGGATCCAGCACACAGCGGGGTTCTCAGTCTGGTCAGTCATACACACTCGTTTCCGTCCTCGCTTTCTGTTTGCTACACTCTTTCTCTTCCTTCGACCTTCGTCACACACCTCTCTCTGCCTTCTCTCCTTCTATTTGAAGCTTGCCGCTCTCTTTCCCCATTAGCCCTGCTTGATCCTCCTAACAGGCTCAGCTGTCTCCTATCTGCTGCTGATTGTGGCGGACGGCCGTCTCTGGGCTCTAACGCCCCTGCAGGAAACGGCCCGCACCGCCCCATCTTCATCTTTCCCCTCTTAAACTACCTCCGTCTGCCACAAAAGGTATATCTTAACGCTGCATGGTTTGGCAATCAAGGGCTGGATATAGGACTGCAACAATTAGTCGACATACATGATTATGTAAATTCATTAATGTTTTTAGCGTCAATGGGTTAAAAACAAATAATATATATTTCAGCTCTAAAGCCAACAATACAGCAGAGTAACACCTCTGTAGAACAGAACAGAGTTCCTCAACAGCACTACTCCAACATTTAAAATCAAAGTATCCAGGAGCCACTTCTGAAACTGATTGTTGTTGGTGAGTATGCTAGCTGGAGTAACTTCACTACAGACCTTATATGTGATGATAGCCTTGGTTAGTTATGGTTAGGTAACTATTAACCTGAGAGGATAAGGATAACTGACACATCTCATAACACAACAAGATTGCAGGGGGTCCACGCTTTTAGGGCTATGAATAATGTCAGCACTGGATCCAGCAACCCAGATCAAAACCTGAGAGAGAAGTTCCTCTTTCCCCTTATCTGTTTCTTATGCCACTGTCACTGCCTATGTTACTGTCCATTCCATTGTATGTCCCGGCACCTATTGCACGCTCAGCTGTCATGGCGGGGATTCCTCTTTGACTTGGCCCACCTAAGGGTTCTTGTACCTTTTCCCCAATATAATGTTTTCTTGGAAGTTTTTCCTTGCATGCCTTGAGGGTCTAAGGCTGGTAGCGCTGTCCTGCTAACATGTTCTATTGTGTGTCTTGTGCTTTGTTCTGCTTCCCTGTGTTTGTCTTACATGATTTTGTAATTCAATTGATTGCTGTTCAGTTAGATCTAGTTTGGCTCATTTTCGGTCCTTTGAGACATGCTTGTGATAAAGGGCTATATAAATAAATGAACGTGAACTTGAGAAGCATCCAGCTGTTACTTATTTTTAGTGCAGTGGCTTATTCTGATATCTACAAAATATCACTGAATGGGATTGGGACTGTATAAGTAGCCACATTAGTAAGAACATTATTATTACAGAGATACACTAAGCTTAAAACTAGGTACAGTGATTGTACAGTCTTTTCTCACCCTCTGTCTCTAAGCATGGGGCTCCATTTGACCCCCCAAACCTAAATCCAATATTGCCCAATCTGCAGTGAAATAATCTTGTCTGTATTTTAATTACATGTAAGCAGTACTGAGCTGAAACCCCACCCCACCTAATCTGAATGTCTGAAGGGGCATGACCTCCCACACAGGGGTGCTTTGAATAGCTCAATTGATTTCCAAGCGTCTTAGGCTGTAGCAAATATACATTTACCTCCATTCAATGCTCTGAGAGGCCCGTTCTCAATAGCATGCGGCGTCCATGGACAAACAGGCAGGTATGCTTGTTTGAACACTGAAGTGTGATAGACAGAGCACAGGTGTTGCTTTCAATCTATGCATGTCATGTTCACAAGACCGCAACCTGTCTACACTTGAACAGCAGGTTTTCTAAGTTGATTGATGGCTTCACAAAATGAGGGGTTAGAGACAGATGTAAAGATACTCAATCTGGTATAAAATAAAGAATAATAAAAAACTAGGGACCTGTCATATAGCCTAAGAAAAGGCAGCATCTGTTGCCGTGGGCTCACTATTCATTAATTTTAATTTATCCTCATGACACCTTGAATTAGCTCTCAAAACGTTTTGTCATCTCTGTTATGATAAAACAGTCCTGGTATCTTCTGTGACACCCAACATAGATGCTTTTTGGTAATGTCTTACTGTATCTTAGACATGGTAAGATATGTCAGTGCTGCAGGAGAAAAACTGTGCCATGCTAAGATGACAGGAACTTTTGATAGAAAAGGAAAGTCAGGGAGCTTTCTGATTGGCTGAGAGGTTCCTCTATGATGTCAGGCCCCTCATCCAACAAACATGTGCTCCAGGTTAAGATGCTTCTTTATGGCATGAATATTGTTTAAGAATTAAAATGCAAAGAAATGTAGGATTGTAAATGAAAAAATAACAGCAACCCAAAACTATGAACATTGCAAAATATGACAAACTGCAAAAATGAAACAAATCAGATTTGCATAAAAACTCAGGTTTTCCAATATTTTATTGTTTGGTTCGGAACCAAACAATAAAATATGATTATCATTTCTTCTGTTTCACTCAGATTGCATTTCCTGGCTTTTCCTTTGTGCTTCTCAGTTTTTGGTTGCGCTTCTATAATCAATCTACACTCAACTTTTGATCTGACCAATTGAAGAGCAGCACACCCACCACTCCAAATCCCCGCCCCCCTGAACATTTGTCCAAGCAAACGAAAAACTGAGAAGCGCAAAGCAAAAGCCAGGAAATGCAATGAAACTAAACTTACATTTATGTAGCAAAGACTGAGTTTTGATGCAAATCTGACTCGTTTTCCTTTCACATTTTTGCAATGTTCATAGTTTGGGTTGCTATTATTGTTTTTTGGTTTGGTTTGGTTTCCTAAATGTCTTTGTGTTTTAATACTCTAACAATATTCATTCCATACTTATTTCCCTTATAAGGGGAACGTTCTGAAGTGCAAAGCACATTGGGAGCAGATCACTTGAAAGGCTTAATCTTCAGCTGGTCTCCACGGAGCAATCTCTTTCTCTTTTCACTTTCAAAACTAGTGTCTGCTCTCACATACTGTACCCACTCAAGTAAAGTAAAAAAAGAACCTTTTACATCCAAAGTAGAGTAGTGGGTAATAGTAGAATTTTATTTCCAGTGTAATCTGACCCGTGGCTTTAAAGAAAAGGGGCATTATTCTTTGTGATTATGATTTCTCTCATTTGTTTAATTTACAAATATATTTGTGTATTTTTTCACAAAAACACCTAAGAATGAATGAACATGTGTACTCACAATTGAAAATACATTTGACAGGTGTGTATCCCAGAATTAAGGTATCCATAAATTCTGCCTCCAGTGATTGAATGCTTTGATGAAAGCAAACAATATATGTATTTTTTTTATCATCAGGTATACCTGGCTTCCCATAGATGTTTCCACAGTAGGAAAGCTGCATATTCTCATTAGCATTCAAGAACGACTTTTTTCTGTCAGGTTTAAACTGGCCTTTGATTTTTCTCCCCATTGCTTTGCTTAATGAAAGAAAGGTTGGACACTCAAGCTCATTATTGACAACCATCGGTGTAGCTGGAAACGTTTCATAAATATTGAACTTTCTCGTTTATTTCATCAGGCAATTCCACTGAGACATATTTGTCATAGTATGGCTATACACGTTGGAAGTTTGCCACACACAACAGGGTAGGGGGGGTGATTGACTGTGCGTTTGTGTATGTCTGTGTGTATGCACGCACAAGAAGAAGTGTAGAGGCTGTATCATGTCTTGAGCTCAAGCACGACGACCTAACCATTGCAAAATAGGAACAGAATGAAGGCAACATTGCATTACTCAAGCTAAAAGCCGTCTAATGACAGCCTGGTATAAACCCGTCCTGCTCTCTCCACAGTGGTTGTCAATCCGCAATAAAGCTAATAGGAGAGCCTGTTGTGAAGTGGACGTGAGTCCATGAGCAGAATCAAACTACAACTATACTGGGCTGTAGGATTACTATGGTTCATAGCATTTTTTTAACCGCATGGTTGGGCATAGCCACACAGATTGCCACAAAGACTAAACAATAACAGGAAAGTCAATTTTGTATACTTTCAATGGCAACTTACCCGAAACTGTGAATTGTTCTGATTAAGTAAACCCATCCATCTGACATTTGCAAACACTATGTGACCAAAGCCTTGTTAACATCAGCCTTGCCCGGCTCCAGGCATGCCAATGTTCTCTAAATCAGACATTATGAGAGAGGCACACACTATGACACAGAGAGGTTGCTTTCTCAAAGAGATTATGCTGTGTGGTAAAGTGGAGAAAATAAGCATTGTTCTCTAAATCGCTTTGCCCGATGCGACCTCCTGGAGAGTGGGAGGAAGTGGGAGGAAGAGGGAGGGCAACTGGAGCTGGCCCTACAGAAATGGCTAGACATGGTTCTATGGCCCGGCATGTGCTCGGCCCACCGTGTCATAACCAAATTTTGAGCTCTGAGAATAGAGCAATTAAGGCTGTAGACTTGCTTTCCCTGACGGAAGCTTGAGGTTGTTGTTATATACTAAAGACTCTGTGATTTCAACAATAACATATTTTCCACATTTCCTACATAAGGTATGCAATTGGATATGATTTGTGAACAAAACAGCAGACACCATTTGCTGTGCCTACAGATTTACTTTTTTTTTGTTTTAAAGGTATCTCCATGCAATTGCTGAACTATTAAAAGACTTAAGTGTTCCTAATGCTCATGACTAATATATATCTTGAATAGGGAGACACGCAGGTCTACGTCAACATAATTGACCCTGAAATGGAGCCGAAAGGCTTTGGACAGCCTTATTCAGCACTGCATTGATTGTCTGCAAAACATTCTCTCCCTACAAAACACTGTTTTGTTTTCTTGTTAAAGCATCAGTACTTTTCAATACCGCAGACCACGGTTCTTGGCAACAACTCCAGGAAGGGGAAAAATGAGAGTGTCAGAGAGCCACCTGAACGAAAACCCACCAGGGAGATCTGCAGTGTGGACGTTTCAATCACACACAGCGTAGCGAGGCCTCCTGAAGTGTCCAAAAGGAAACGCCCCTTGAAATCAGATTCGGGAGCGATTGATGTGTTCCGTCACATCTGTCCCCTCCATATGGAGCTCAGAGAATTTGGAGAAAAAGGAGGAGGAAAGATGTCATACAACGGGGAGGGTGTCCTTTTAGTTTGAGTTATGCAGCTGTTGTCTAGACAAATGGGGCAGTCTCACTCTTCCTCATTTAGTTTGACAGGAAGATACACATAACCGTGGTTCCAGAGCTTTATTTAGGAGAGTTTTGTGATGGATGTCGCAGCCGTAAGGCGGGCAGAGAATTGTGAGGCGAGGTCGGCGACGGGGCCGTGTGATTGGACTCAATCTATTCTGGAGCTCTCTAACAAGGCTGACTAATCCCTGTGATCCCACCTATTCTTCCTCAGTCAGCTGTTTTCACTGCTGCGCTGATCTCTGCCTCTCTCTCTCTCTGCCTCTCTCTCGCTCTCTCTCTCGCTCTCTCTCTCCCTCGTTCCTTTTCTCACAGGTTATCGACTTGCAGCAAGCCACTCCAGTGACTTTTGACCTCTTGCAATGACCACTTAAACTCCAGGGTGATGAACTCTAAGCCCTTTCTGGACAAACTATTCTCGATCGCATAGGTCTTATATATGTTAGAGAAAGATAACACAGAGGCCACCAATGGGCCCATCTCCAGTTCACCCTAAACAGTATCTGTAAGTGTGTCAGAGCCAAAGAGGATTTATTCCTCGTCATACATGGATGGTTAAATGGACTCTTACACTGACACTATGGCTGAAGAAGAAAAACAGGAAAATAGCCTGATGAATTCTACACGGTCAGTCCCCTTGAGTGAGAAAGCAAGAACAAAGGATAACGCGCGGCAGGGTGGTGAGAGGGATGAAATGAAGAGAGAGCAGAGAGAATACGAAGGAAGAAAGAGCGAGAGGCCTGTGGGCTTGAGGGTACCTTGAGGGACTGCGAGAACGTCTTTAATTGGCAGGCCAGCGTGCGCCTGGATGACCACCAAGCAGGACTAGCAGAGATGACCAGAGGGCAGAGTGGGCATGCCGCCACATGACGCTAGCTCCCTGCAACAACCGCCGTCCTAGCCCTTCTTGAGTCTTTCCAACAATCCCACAGGCAATCCCATCTGCTTCCCCCTGTTCCTCTGCTCTTATTAAGGAGGCCCGCAAAATACACCCAGACACGACAGGTGCCAAGCCCTGCGAATATATGCCAAACATGGCTGTAGCATGCATGACACTGGCCCAGTAGGGCAACATCCAATTCCAAAAGGGCCTCAGGACGGCTGATGTTACCTGTCAGCAGCCACGCTGTTTCAAACCCTAAAGGACATGTGAAAGAGTGATATTAAATATAGCCTATGAAAACTTGTATGACATAAAATCTTAGGTAGAATCCTTTAATATCCTTATTCTGTGCTTATTGCTTCGGGATTTAAAGAAATTGCATTTATTGTACTGTATTGCAATGGTGTGGAAAAGCGTTAAAGGCTTCAGACAAAGCAGACAGTGTTCTCAAGTGAAATAAACCTTGAATGTGGTTGAAATAGCTGAAATGGATTTTATTGGCGTCATCCAAACTAAACAGAACATAAACTGCTGGTGTAACTACCCACTTCCCTCTCCACCCTGAGGAGTGTGTACATTCCCCAGGACACAAACACGGGTCTTTTGGTCCAGGGCTTGGTGACCATCTATTATCACGTGTTTATTTAACTCCAGGGGAGCAGACAAAACAGGACGTCTACTGAGTTGTTTGGAATAGCCTGTTTGGATTTGAACCGCCGAGAAGAAGAGACAGTCGAGTGATGTAAAACATTCTTTATTTTAGCCGTATACTGCACCTCAATTGGATGATATAGAAAGGATGGTGTATCAAAAAACGTACTTTAGCTCAGTTGTATTCTTGAAAAACTACAGAAATGTCTACCAGGTCA
>OMOT01010481.1:2139-17136 GCA_900312575.1 Acanthochaenus luetkenii | reverse complement strand
CCATGATCACCAGAGGGCTGTCGAATGTTGAGGTTCTCAGACTGATCTGGACCCAACTGCTTCACAATAAGCTTGTCAGACAAACTTTTCAGTTCAAATGGTTTTCAAACAAAGAATCAACACAGTTAGGAGCAGGTTGTTCCTCTGGCACATTAGCCATTGTTACATTAGCCACTAAAGCTAGCTAACTTTACTCTCCCGACTTCCTGCTCTTCCACTAACAACTAGCGGCATCAACCAAAATCATAGAATTAATAGGTGGTGTTGAGGAGCAAACCCTCTGTACCTTCGGCTGTTTTGGATATGGATGTAAAGTCTCAAATAGAGAACCCGAGGAAACAAAGTGTTCATTAAAACAATTTAGAATCGCCGATTTATCCGTTAAACTATATGAGTCTTTTACTAAGCAAGCAGGCAACTCATTTGTGGTTACATTGACATATGAGGATTACATTTATTTCCAAAACTTCTTAGGATCATTTAGGTTATGTTTATTTATAATATCAATAAAAACATCGTGAAAATATTTCCAGGCCAGTTCTACATCATCAACCAGTGAGATCATAGTCCAATCAAAATGGCATGAATCAGGATGAAAAGCTTGCTCATAGAAATGTTTAAAATCATGTTTAAGAATAACATGTGGCCTTGATTTTGGGCGCCTAGCTTGTCTGACAGTAGCTATAACTACTGTAGCTATAACGCAATCATATCACTAGCAAAAATACCAACATCCGAATATTTATGCGGAGCATTTGTCAAACTAAGTTCTTCTTTCCTCACTTTAGCTGCCACGGCAATATCTGCACTCTACATAATATGAACACATGCCACTGTCGACAGTCAGATGGAACACGGTGGGCCATACGAAAAGGCAACAATCTAAAAAAGACACCACTTTTGATTGGCCGACACCCGAATTCTGGAGCAGATAATTTCACCGGCTTGTTAGCCTTGTCGTTCTGACCTACACACAGTCACATGCTTTTGTCTATGACCTTCACAAATAACCGGTTTAATTACTAGTGGCAAAACTCCTAACAAGTCGTGCATAATATCCGGGGGGAGAAGACTTGGTCACGTCAAAACAATCTAATGCATCAAACTAACAAGTACCGTCTACTGTACACTATGCAAAGCAGTGTTTTCCTTATTTAGTTTGACACATTGAAGGCGATACTTGTGGACCTTGGTTGTTCTTATAGCAAAACTGTCTGCTTAATCTCTGACTAAATTGCATACAGATTACATTCTTTGAAAAACTGGGCCCTGGATATTCAATAGCAACTTGTTTGGAAGCTGGTGTCCTCAAGCGGTAGCTCACCACATCAACACCAGAGGGAGCTGTTAGACAACTAAAGAGTTCATAGGTTTTTCCAGTTCGGTTTGGAACCGCTGAATTATCCCATTTGGAGATTTCATGGAATGGAATTTCAGAAACATGGAATGTTTTAACGTTGCGTCATATTTCTTCATACGTCAGATTTCCTGTGGTATATCAGTAGGATATATCAATAATTGTATACGAATACATCAGATAATATTGGAACACCATTAAACAAGAATACATATCATGGCATCATGTTTATTTGGAATGATTTTTTTCATTTATCCTTTTAGCCTGAGAACATAAATATGCATAAAATTGAACCAAAAAAGTGCAAAATACAGTTCAGTCGCACATTAAAGCAGTCAGTCAGCAACCTATATGATAAAACATATAAAAATTACAAACATCTGAAAATGTGAGATAGCCTACCACTGCTTTAAAATCAGAGGGTTCGAAGTGCTTTGCAGTTTGATCCATATTAGGTGAATTCTTATAATCCTAAGCATTTTCACACACTGGTCGTCGGATGTGTCCACATTCATTACAGAGTGATATTTTAAATCAATCTTATCATGCAATACATCAGTTGAAAGTGTGATTACTTGAAGGTGGAGTAGGGGCCTAGCCTTGATTTGTTGTTGTAATGACATCGCTTAACTATAGTGGCCAGCATTGGACCAGAATTTACACAGACCCCTAGTAAAATAATAATCCTTGACATTTTCATATAAATAAATATCTGTTTTGCTACGCTCTATCTCTATATGACTGATATAACACAGTAGTGATTCAACCTATATCCAGGTCATGAAAGCTTTTACATTTGCTGTGTTTGGTAGGTCTTTCCTGACTCATTGATCACATTATTTTGTCTAGTTCAATAAATATTCCCATTTATTGCCAGTCGTTCTGTTTATTTCTCTGCAGAGAAAAGTAATCCCTGAACTGGAAAGATCTCACAACAGTCAAACTGACTGCTTATCATAAGTAAAGATCTGTTTTCTTTCCTCAAAAGACGTGTACCTTTTTTTTTCTTCAAACATATTTTAATATATTTCCTGAGTTCTGAATTTGATTTTTCAAGTAGTAATGCTACAGCATATACAGTGCAGATTGAATCTGGACTGGGATTCAAACCGTATCACTCGGCAAACCAGAGTTTAATCCCTAAAAAGAACTGGAAATTATAGAAAAGACAAGCTTTAGTTGTTTAAGGTTGATAGCATAAGAATCAAATGTCCTGATAGTTAATGTCAATTGTGTGTAATATCCCAGCCAGTGTTTTGTATTGATGTTACCAGGAAAAAGGAGGTGTTACATCATTGAACCCCCTGACTATAGTGTTTTCTCAGCTGGTTCCTCTACTGTTAACACAGCTGGAAGACTTGGACGTGGGATCCTCACCATGTTGAAGCAGATTGTAGTTTTAGTTCTACAAACATTTCTTGGAGGCAGAAACAAGTGTCATTGGCTGAATTGAACCTCAGTAGGCGGAGCCAAAGAACCACAGTTTATCTGGCGGTTTAGACTGAAGCCCAGAGTAAAAGGCAATATAAGACAGGAGGTACCTAACATGGAGCTTAGTGCTCCGATACTGGCTGAAAAAAATGCTATCTAGCCATACCAAGTTTTCTTGGTTAGCCTTTCGCTATCTAGTTAGCTAGCTTTCCCAGATCATGAATGCAAATGTTCATGAATGAATAAAATAAGTAATTGCCATTTCAAAGACATGCACATATATGCGTTTGTGTGTAGTGTAGTATATGATGTACTATGTATATGATGTAATGTAAAGCCCTTTGAGACATGCTTGTATAAAAAGGGCTATTTAAATAAAGATTGATTTTGACCAAATTTCCTTTGTCAGTTAGCTAACTAGCGCTCCAAAAAATATGGTGATAGACCTGTTTTCCAGAAATGTCATAATGTATTGCTATCAGCTGAAGGTATATTCCATTTTTATCATTTCAACAATTATGGGAGGGAAAATTCCAAATAATTATGTTTTCCTATAAGTGAAAGATCTCATCGTGCCATGGCTACAGTGCGTTATATACAAATTAATAATTATTTTCTGAAAATGTAATAGATTTGTATGTACATATGTGCATTCAGACCCCTTTTTCCATTACAGCCTTATTCTAAAAATACATTTCAAAAATGTTATCAATCTACACACAATACCCCATTATTACAAAGCAAAAACAGGGTTTTTAGAAAGGTTTGCAAGTGTATTACAAATAAAGAACTGAAATATGACAGTATTCAGACCCTTTACTCAGTACTTTGTTGAGGCACCTTTGGCAGTTTCAAGTCTTCTTGGGTATGATGTTACAAGCTTGGCACACCTGTATTTGGGGTATTTCTCCCATTCTTCTCTGCAGATCCTCTCAAGCTCTGTCAGGTTGGACAGGGAGCGTCACCGCACAGCTATTTTCAGGTCTCTCCAGAGATGTTCGATCAGGTTCAAGTCCGGGCTCTGGCTGGGCCACTCAAGGACATTCACAAACTTGTCCCGAAGCCACTCCTGCGTTGTCTTGGCTCTAGGAAGAGTCCTGGTGGTTCCAAACTCCGTCCATTTAAGAATGATGGAGGCCACTGTGTTGTTCAGGACCCTAAATGCTGCAGAAATGTGTAGGTACCCTTCCCCAGATCTATGCCTCGACACAATCCTGTCTCGGAGGTCTACGGACAATTCCTTCGACTTCATGGCTAACTTAGGTTTTTGCCCTGACAGGCAGTCAGCTGTGGGACCTTATATATAGACAGGTGTGTGTCTTTCTAAATCATGTCCAATCAGTTGAGTTTACCACAGGTGGACTCCAATCAAGTTGTCGAAACATCTCAAGGACGATCAATGGAAACAGGATGCACCGGAGTTCAGTTTTTTGGTGTCATAGCAAAAGGTCAGAATACTTATGTAAATGTATTTAAAATAACATTTACATGCAATACATTTGCAAACATTTCTAAAAACCTGTTTTCACATTGTCATTATGGGGTATTGTGTGTAGAGTGATGAGAAAAAATATATAATTTAATCGATTTTAGAATAAGGCTGTAACGTAACAACATGTCATTCTTTCTGAATTAGTGGTTGTTTGACTTATGATGATCGCCAACTGGAGTTCATACTTTGTCCTCCTTTTTATTTGTGTGTGTGTGTATACGTGTGCATGCATGTGTGTGTGTGTATGAAGAATGCCTTCTTTTAAGCTATGAATGACAGAACTAAAACTATTATTTAACCATTATTAAGTGTATGAGAGTATTATGTGCAATGAAAGAAGTGCATTGTGATGCATTATATGTAGATTATAATCCCATTAGAAGCAGAGATAACCTTTTCTTGCAATCAGAAAATTCTCCCTAGGTTACCAAAAACTCTTAACATGGCTTATATGTGAGTAGTCTGCCCATTAACGTCTTACAAGCCTTCTGATAGTGACCTTAATGGTCTTATACTAGTGTCTGATGATGTGCAGCACTTCTAATCCCGATGAGGTCTGTCAATAAATCTGCTATGGCATATTTCAGCAGAGATCCCCACAGTCTCCCCGTTAAGGTACAACTTGTTGATTTAAAAGAAAGAACAAATCAGAGGGCAGAGTGAATGCAACTGGCATCCTGGCAGGACTCCAACAGATAACCGATTACAGCCCTGCTGTTGGTGATGATCCAGCTTGCTGGCACCAGACTAAAACCTCTATGTTCCCTCAACTTGTTGTTCTCTCGTCCAAGTTTACACATCTTCACGTGAGTTTGGTATTGTAGCTGCATTTTTAGATGAACTGTCAGATCTTTCTCACAGACACATATTAATTTAAAGTTGCTATTTGTACATCAATAAATCATAACCACAGACATTTGAGACATAAACAAATGCTTTTTTGTTGTTGTTTTTTTTTTGCTGTAAACAAACAAGACCACAGTCTATCACTTTTAAGGGGATACCTTGACATTTAAAAGTTTAGATGGTCATTTTGCTTTGCTAAATGTGTGTCCACCAGGGGGAGTCATCTAGCAGAGCTCACATTGGTCCATTTGGGCACTCTGAGAGATCAGACTTTGCCCTTAGCAGTGCCTTATTTACGCTGGATGAAATGTCCTGCAAAAATCCTAGTGACCTGTCCTAGTCTCGTTATTCCTGCTGGAACGGTAATTCTATTTTTATAAAGAAAAACACAACTATAATCTGTTGAGGAGGAAGCCAGATGAGTCATGAAATAAATGTTCTCAATGTTTCTCTACTGGTGTATTCAACATATGGGTTGGCAACTGGCGGATGGGTGATGTTACATGTAAAATGCCCATCAACTTGCTGAAATGCCAACAAGCAAGCGTTAGCATAGCGCACCGGAGTCAATGGTCTATGGATGCATAGATGATTTTGGCATCTATTTGTGCGTTCACATACTGGTTGGAAGGTCAGACGTGCAGGAAATCCAAGTCAACTGCTAAACAGTGCCGCATTCATGTGCTATTTTGTCTGAGAGTCGAACCCGGAAGACATACATGAACATCCGGCAGCTTAACAAGCTCATTTAACAAACTTCATTGAAATAAATCTGATGATGGCCAGTCCGGCTATCTACAAACGTGTAATAAAAGGTGCATGTGTATATAAGTGATTTCTTACTGTTGACTGACGTAAAACGTGATTTTTTTCGAAGTTCATCATTGTAAAATCTTCTCCAACTTTCAAACTTCATCATCCGACTTTGAATGGCATTAATGTGACATTTCCGAGTAGGGAATGTGTTTGTCTGATATATCATAGCAGGAGTCGTGCATGCAGGTTCTGTTCTCTCATCACTTAACACCTAAGTTAACCAACAGGACAATCTCCCACCAAAACGGGTGTTTGTCTCGTACGTATTCTTGATGTGTTCTTCTAATAATGTGATTGCCCCGAGCGTCGTAGATGTAACTCCTCCATGCATCCTTACATTCCGCAGTTGAAGTTGAACCATAGTAACCTCTGTCTATGTCACAGAGGTCAGAGGTTATCGGGGAGGCGATAGACAAAGCAAACGGACAACATCAAAAGAATCTCTTACCCTGTCATTAGCTGAAGGGGGTGTGTGCGTCACGTTGTTTTTCATGTATATGCTAAACAATAATAGGATGTGCGACGACATATCATACACTTCAAGGCAGCCCCCACCCTGCGCGGCACAAGGTGAACGGCATGGCTGTGATAGGCAGAGCAAACACAAACAGGGTTATTCTATTTGCCTGGTTTGTTCAGATGAAAAGAGGGGATGAATGTCTTCAGAGGTTACCGAGTTCTGCTGATAAAAATACGTTTGTAAGTAAGTCATGTCCTCCTCCACATGCACGCACAGGGGCACGTGCGCATGCACGGATGCACACGCACGTTCACACGCCTCACGCACACACACAAGCACAGGGAAAAACACGCTGTGCCAGACAACTGCTTTGGCATGTGGGCATATCTCAGCAGCTGTGTTTGTAAGTGGGAAGAGTTGCAAAATGCAATGAACTATCAAACCTGAGAATCCACCTGAGTGTATTTATTTGATGGTGACAGTGTTTACTCGTGAATATGTACTTTACCTTTTCTGCCTCTTGCGTACTCTGAGATACCAGCTGCCTTGCCTGCAAACAAACTCTTTTGGCATTATACATGTTGTGATATTATCTGATAGGATACTACATGTTAAGGTTCGGTATGACACACAATAGTAAAATACGGAATAAACAAATGAATCTGATTCTGATCATCATTTTGAGTGTCGGAAGTAGCGTTTCTCTCGCTCTCTGCAGATAAAGATCCTAAACTGATTGGTCATTTTCACACACACAAAAAGAAGAAGATTTCCAGTAAAAGGTGGTCAATAGGAATAGGAGGTACATTTCAACATGTCACTCAAAGTACCTGACCTTTGCATCATATTGTTATTGTAGAACGGTGACTTCAGAATGAGTTTCCCTGCAGCGTTCCACATATCAGTTCAGTGTGTTGCTACCTCGCCCACTAGATGGCAGTGCACCGTCATTTGGGACTCGTCCAGCTTCCAGAGACAGACCACACCATCAGTCAGGTGTTAGGTTATGAAATAAGAGTTCAGTAGCCGTGTCATTCCTCCGAAGTTGAATCCACATCTCTCTCATTTGAGGCGAACACCGTCTTCGATGTAAAAGCAATTGGTGTTTAGGGAAACATTTAAATTGAAATTAGTACTGTGATTGCAACAGGCACCTCCACCACTACCACTCCTTCCTCCTTAACCACCTCCACCTCCTCCTCTTCCTCTGCCTCCACCACCTCCTCCCTCACCATAGAGGAAGAGTGAGGAACGAGAGAATTGTAGTCTTCCGTCGCAAAGTTTCTTTATATACAATGTGATTTGTATACAAAAGGAAGATGTGATTTTATTCTGATGTGAATACATCTATGTTTATAATTGTAAACAGGGATTTTCCTTATTACACTTCAATACTGGAAAACACGAATACAAGTTTGGCATTTATAATGTGCAGTTTTCTGCCCTGGCCTTGCAAATCGAACGTCTTCCAGAACAATCAAGGAATTGCGTTTTATTGCATCGCATTCCATCGTATCACGTTGTCAGTAACTGTCGTTTAAAAGCCATGATCCTGTTCCGGTTCTGGCTGCAACAGTATATGGCTCGGTAGCCATTTGAACATGTTTGCGCTGTAATTCCCAAACAGAAATGTTGTGAACATTTCATTCTCCAGAACTACCTTCATTCCCGAGGGTTGTGAATAAACTGGGCTGTAGGGTCTCACCAGTGAGGGCTACTGGGAGGTCTCTTCAGATTCCTGTCTGACAGCGAGGGTCCTCCACTCTCTGGAGAGCTCCTTCACCCACAACTACCAGAGACCGAGGCCTGAGAGGCCAGAGGCCGAGGCCCTGCTACACACACACACACACAGATACACACTCAATTATTCCGGACAAATTATGGACCCGGGGGGATGCTTCGGCCTCCATGTGGTCTGGAGGGGAACCTTTAACTCATTGTTGCCCCCTAATCCTCACCTCCACCCTTCCTGTGACCCCTGCTGCCAAATCCTCTCCCCCGCCACCCCGCCACCACATATGAGGCTGTGTTTGACTCGAACCGTTTAACGGATATAGTCTTCGAGATTTGTCAGGGGAAAAAAAGTTGCAAGGGCGGTGCAAAATATATTTTCCTGGATATTTAAGAACAATCCTAACCCTACATTCAGACAGGGAGGCAGAATGTGACGTTTACAGGCGTCTGGGTAGTCCTGCTTGAACATGATTGGCTTTTGCTCACTGTAACTGCATCAGGCCAATTTCTCGCTCCAGTCTTCAACCGGATCGAACACCACTTCACCTCCTTTTGCAAAATGTTATTTTGTGTTATCGTTAGAAGAAGAGGAGAGGGGAAAGAGGCTACAGCCTCGAGGGGGACGGTGGGCGATGGGGGCAGGGAGAGAGGGTAGGGGTCAGATTGGGGTGAGCTGGGGGGGGTATTGAGTGACTGACCCTCATTAGATACAACTCCAGATGAGGTGAGAATGATTAGAGCTGATGAGGACGATCAGGTGTAACGAGCAGCACAACACACTGAAACACCAGGCAGGGAAGCACTTCACTCTGTTCTCCTGTTCAGACTGATAATGATCCAATTTGAATTGTCCAAAATGTTTGTATGGGCTTCTCCTCCCAAATATTTAGCTGTGCCTGATTGTAAGTGTGTGTGTGTGTGTGTGTGTGTGTGTGTGTGTCCCTAACCTTGCTGTTGGTCCTCCTCTTTAGAGCAGAGCACCAATTGGGCCCAAATGGTCTAGAAGTACAGCAGCACAGCTTGTTAGAGGTCAAACGTAGCATGTATGCCCACTGGAGAGAACAGTGTCTAATGTTATAACATGGAGTACTTACAGAAACACCAACCTCTGCCTTATGGCCAGTATGTTCTTCCCTTTCCAACCTTTGCAGTCCTGCGGGATTAGAAATGTGTTAGACACTGGTTAAAGCTACATTATTCGTCTTTTCGCCTTGAGGGAGGAAGGATATTGTTAGTCCCGCCCTCCTCCCCCTCAGCTGGTCAAGTTCCCGCCCCATCACTTGTCACTCATCTTGATGACCTGTCATCTAGCCTGAGGCTGAGGTAGTGTCATAGTGTGTTGAAGAAGCAGACGGTGAGTGCTGCAATAATTAGAATCAATGCTGATGTTCACCATGTTCTTGAACCTTTAGCTTTCATTTCTTACTGCTTTCCTCCATTGCTGTTGTTGCTATGACTTCCCTGCGTTGTGGCTGCTAGTCTGACTTTGGTAGCCACAACCAGCTCACCGCTGGCCACGGCCATACGACACGCCTACAGTGAATGTTGTACGCCCCAACATGTCCCCAACTTCATTGAAATGCCAATTTTAAAGGATCACAGACACACACAGACTGATATATATATATCATACATAATATATCATATTTATGTATTATTTTAATATGCAAATGTTGCATATTGCAGCTTTAAAATAGGCTATTATATCAATACATGTGAAAGTGTTTCCATAAAAGCAGCAAATTATCGTATGTGGCCAGAGGCACTGATATTTGCCTCCATGGCATCTGAATACACTGGCGTATAATGTAAAACTCTTCACCAAAGAATGATTTTGCTCCCGAATGGGCTATTTGAATTACTGACCCTGACATGAATGAGTAACATTGGCTTCACAGCTACCGTCCAGCTAGCCAACCCAACCTCAAGATGTAACAAAAGAGTCAGTTGACTATGTTGATAGTAAAACTCACTCAACTCACTGAGTGACTGAGGGATCAAAGGATTTTGTCCCTTAGTGGCCCTAAAACCAGCAGCATTTAGTCCTAGTCAAGAGTTTGAACTCCCTGAGTGACCCAGTAACACTCCTAAAGGACCAGACTGGGAATACAATTTAGCCCTGGTGTTTTGTTCCCTTGACTGGACCATCCGTCCGTTCGTCCGTCCGTTCTTTCATTCATTGATTTGGCTCAGGATAGATGGTGAGCATGAAGTCTCTTCAAAACACAATGCTGTTATGTGTCACTCATCACAATTAAACTTCCCGATGTGAACATCTCAAATAACATCTAGCAGCAAAACGTTGCACTCTACAAAGGACGTTGTGATGCGGTGAGTTTTTCGTCGATTGTCCTGTTGGTCAACTTTGCCATTAAGTGATAAGAACAGACACTGAAATCATGGTAGATTGTCGACTCCTCAACATGCTGTAGCTGATGCAGGTTTAGGCAAAGTGGTAGTCGTATCATATTGTTTATTCACTGTATGCCTAAGTGTTAGCGTGAAGCTAACAATCTACTGCGGACACATGGATGACTTTAGTGTCCATGTTCTCATCACTTAACACCTAAAGCTGGGGACACATTCACAGATCTGTCCAGTCTTCAGAGACTTTGAAAAGATTGAACAGCACACATTTAACAACTGACGTGTGCAGGTTTTCGCACACACATAACGACGCAGCTCTTTCGCGAGAATGTGAATTTTCCCGCGATATTTCGATTTCAGAACAAACGTGCAGCTTGCAGCAATTGTGGTTTGTGCTGCGATTTGCAAAGAAAAAGGAGGGAGAAGACATTCACGTTTCACGGATAGGGCAGAGGAAAAGACGAGATGAGCGTCGGTGTTTGAAGCAGGTTTCTGTCTACGAGGTGTTTGGATGACTAGAGCTGACAACTGGCATGCCAGGACTCCCTTCAATATTCTAGCAGCTTCCCACGAGCCAGAGAGATTGATTATCTTCTACAAGACAGAAAAAGAGGGAAGAGAGAGGATGTGTGCCAGGTAGGAGGGAACTAAGTTGGAGAGCAAAATTAAATAAAACGTCTGCAATGACACTTGGTTGAAGTGTTTGTCGATAAAGAAACGTCGCGATGAACAGTGACGGAAACGCATTTGTGGAATAGATAATGACGTAGGCTTGGCATGATTGGCCTGTTAAACGGCCATTCTGCAACGTAACATATCGATCCTCCAGAAATATCATACGTGTGGTTTCTATTATGTCTCTATTTGTTTCCGTATGAAACAAGAACAAAGAATAATATGACCAACATTATCTGACACTAAAGGACAATAACAACTTGCCCAATACTAATCAATACTAATAAATTATTGTAACACTCCATTTTGCTGGTGGATGTGTTGGACTGTGAGAGAAGGGCTTGGGTGCAGCGGTGATATTCAGTGAGGGGTTTAAATTTAGAAGCTGCTGTGAGAAAGTGAAAACACCCCGCTCTGTTGGACTGCATATCACCATGTGACAAACACATGTCACGCCGCAGAGTCAAACCCAATGAAGTGATCTGCCGTTTCAGTCTCAAGTCTAGTTATTGGAACTACAGTTCAATTGCCACAAACAAGGATCCTGTTTTTGAACCTTGTCAGCGAAGGTTGGCTCTTTTTTCCAGGGTTGTAGGGTAACATTTTACCCAGGGAGCACTGGGAGCACTCAGCAAAAGCTAGGACCAAAAACGATAAACTTTACTTTGTCTTTATTTGTATATATTTGTCTATACGTCATTTTGAAAGGCGCTCCAGACAGCCTGCTAATCTAATTGCAATATTGAATAGTACAACTGGTCTAAAGATAAGTTGTCGTTTTTCTCTGGTGCTGAAAATATTATAGAAAAGTCCACTACGTATCACAATTCCGTCCGGTTTCAACGAATCAACACCTCTATTGAGGTCTGTGTGCACGATTGCTGGGCAGCCAATGTTGCACTGCTTTTGTGTCATCAGACTTTTCCTGACTGATTCTCATCAGGTCTCCTGTGGTGGACACATGACATCAGCTTCAGGTGGAGTTTTTCCATCAGTGCAGGATGTTCTTTAAAAAAGTAATGTCAGACATAGTCATCATGAGGTGAGACATTGTCTTGTGACCTATGAAATAAATGAGTTTCTGTACCAATCTTGTATTCATGACAGTGAGGCTCCTTGGTGAAGATCATCTGCCACAAGGCGCTGTAACTCATGTTGGGCCTCTGCCATTCCTCAAGCACCTCATCTGTGCTGCAACCAGATCTATGGACAAAGGGTTCAGATTTCTACTCAGCTGACGGGCAAAAGTGTCAAGGTGCTGTGGATGGACAGACACACACACACACACACACACACACACACACACACACACACACACACACACACACACACACACACACACACACACACACACACACACACACGTAAATGTACCTCTGCAGTAGGTCCTGGAACAGATCCACAAGGGCAGCTGCAATATCTTCTCCAAAGTCCAGCAGCTGTGTTTAGTGGCCAGGCATCGTGATTGAATACCTGGAAGGAAGAAACAGCATCTACACCAATACTGACGGCAGCACTGATGTTGGTCACAAAATGTCACTGTACAAAAGCATAAAAGAACACAAACTTGTGATACCAAGAACAATTCCTTGCATGTGCAAATACACTTGGCCAATAAAAACGAATTCTGATTCAGATTCTGATTTGTATGCCTGTATATGATTTTGGAGCATGATCGGCCTTGTTAAACGTGAATATTACATGATCTGTAGTGGGCTAGTAGACATTGTTCTAGAGTGTTAAAGGTTAAGTTGCTAACAGTAGGTTGGTCAGGATAAATACAGGCAACAGAGAAGAAAAGTAGTCTGCTCGCACACACGTCACGTCTTTCATCACGCTTTACACATTGTGTGCATTACATTTTCTCCTCACATATTAAAAAGAGCCTCGTCCAAGCTTCCAAATCAAGTTTCAGTTTCAGGGGTCAAAATAACAACTTGCACCAGCGTGCTCCTAAATTATATTTGCTCCTCGCAGTTTGAAAAAAAAAAATAGAAGCAAATTCGAGCAAATTAATCACATTGTAGAACCCTGTTGTACAATGAGACTTCTACTGTCGGCCACTGGGAGCTGCCCAGTGCGACCACAGTCTCCCACTGTCAGCCCACTGGAAGCTGTATGTTCAACCTCTGGAAAATCCCTGAGTCCAGCCAGAGATGAAACTTTGATGAAATAAATTCTGCAGCAAAACACTGTCTAAGCTGAAGTGTAAGTAGGCAAGTAGGCAGCAATAAAGACCAAAAGCCCCAGCGAGATCGAAGGGAACAGTGTTACAAACTTGGACATGCCCTCACATACTGATTTACAGCATGTCCTCCTCTCCCTCCTTCCTGCCGCCACCTCCTGCCGACAGCTTACTTACCTGTGAGTGACAGGGCTGCATGCTTCGCTGATACAGTCTTAAGCTGCGCTTGATGGATGGGCCGGCAACCAATGGATCTGTTTGTCTTGTCGCTTTCAAAGGCCTTGCGTGACCCGCCGACACGGATCAAGATGTGAACCTCGCTCCGGCCACACCGGAACACAAACAGGTTGTGACCTCCAACAACAAGATCCGACATCGCGTGGAGACTCCACATCAAAAAACACTTTGAAACGGCACCGTCGGCCACAGCGGCCATCCGTGCCCCCGGACAAAGCCTCTCCCTGAGACAAAGACGACACAATTGGAAAACAGGAATGCAGGAGTTCAGAAAGGGAAGGGCTGGCAGGGAGTGAGGGGTGATGTTGGGGTGGGAACGAATCATTTGATGCAGAAGCTGGCCAGCGGCCACTTGACTGCTTGGAGGAGTATATGGACTGTGACTTTCAGGGCCTGTTTGCTCTAAAGTGATGCAGGTTTTGAAAAGGCCCTCTGAAGTGACAGCTTTTTCTCTCTTTCTGTCTCTCTGTGTGGTGCAGGGACCCGGCCGGGGCCCCGAGACACTTACATCACTGGGCCGTGACGGCTACACACACACACACACACACACACGCACATGCCCACGCACACACACACTCCGAGTTGTGGCTCCAAGCCTTTTGTTGCCCGTTCCTGGTCCACTGATCTTCCTCGTTGCTGAAGAACAATAAGGGGGCAGCCAGTCAAACAGCCAGTCAGTCAGTCAGCTACTGTCTGCTTCCATATAACATAGCAGGCACTCGCACGGGCAGAACTAATCTGGGAAGAGGTCTTTCCTGTGTGATAACCCTCCCCATCTCCAAACTCTCCAACCGTCTTCCAGAAACCTAATCTTTGATGGGGGAATAAAACAGAATTATTCACATGGGACTAGCATCGTGTTGGGGCCTCGTGTAATCAACATATTACCCCCAACCTCCTTGTTTCATGAAACCCACTGAAACCACCCGTGTTCTGGATACAATTGCATAAGGTAAAGCTTTTACAATTTGTGAAGTCCTGATTTAGTCAAGCAAAACTTCAGCATTCAGAACCTTCCTCTATATATCCTCCCTTTCTAATGACAGGAGGAAGGAAGAAATATGAAATGACAGTGTGCACGTGAGTAGAATGATCACGGGACGTCTGTCTTCACCAAAACACGGTAGGTCATTTGCATTGTAATGTTTATTTCACATAGTACAGACATGGCAAATTCGCAACGGGATTACAATCATTGACAATCTACACAGTTATTCCAAAAGACTGGACGTCCCCAGGTGTTATTAGTCCTGTGTGAATGGGGTTAAAGAGAGAGAGGCCAGCACAATCAGAGTGGGACCAGTTAGCAGCATCTAAGAATAACTTGATGTTCTTTTTTCCCTCCCTCCCTCTCCTCCCTCTCCCTTCCTCTCTCTCTCCCTCTCTCTGAGGGATGC
>OMOT01010444.1:5603-32397 GCA_900312575.1 Acanthochaenus luetkenii | reverse complement strand
CGATCATCGATCGATTCACCAACTCCCAAGAATCGATTCTTACGTTACAGACATTTTGTCATCAAAATGTCTGTTTGACGGCGGTCCAGCAGAGGGCGGCCTTCACCTTCTCATGTCAATAAAGCATTTTGGCCTGTTCAGTGTTGGTGGAGGTTTTTGCTCCCCGAGTGCCTTCTGGTTTATTTATAAATGAAGTTCACTTTATGTGATCCAATGTAGCTCAATTGTTAGAGCAAGGCACTAAGACTGCCAGAGCAAGGTTCAATTTTCACCGTGGAGAAGAATGTAAAATATCACCCACAGCAAAAAAAAGATACAAAAATCTGTGTCTATGAAACTGGTCTTACATGTATCAGTACATTGGATATTTGGTTTAGATTTGGTTTTTACTGACAAACTGACATCATGACAAATTAAATACAAGCAGCAGTGCTTTCACAATAAAAGAGTACATTCAGCTGACTCAAGTGTTTTTTAATCATGGTGCCATCATTTTGCGCTTGGGGTGTATTTAATGGGTTACTGTAGTCAAATGGTGGATAAGTCATTGAAAATCGAATCGATAATCGTCTGAAATCGAAAATCGATTCTGAAATTGAATCGTGACCCTAAGAATCGAAATCGAATCGTGACATCACTACCGATTCCCACCGCTAAGTTACAGGGTCTATCCTCCTGGTGTCCTACCTTTCCTCTCCTCCCGTTGCCTCCATCCTGGTCTTCCCACTGCCAGTCCACTCCTCTCACCACCCTGCCACCAGTGAAGATCCCTCTGGCTGTGATTTTCTTTGACTTGCGGCGAGACTCCAAAAGGACTCTGCATAAAGAAACACAGGTTCCTCACTGAAGAGGCAATTCTTTTCATTTGGAGAAAGTTTGAATTACTCAGGTGACAGAATATGCAACAGCATAAAACACATTTGAAAGAACACACATGTCACTGGCTTATTGGTGTTAACAAGAAAGCATTATTATGCTATTTTTATGACATTTTTGTCAGCCACTGGCTGATGTCAGCATCATCCAACACACAATTCCCAAGAATCTATCATGAGCGAAATAAGCCAACCCAAGTGTGGGGTGGAGAGGAAGAGTACCAGCAAATGTGCTTAGCTTTAGTTTATTTGCACCATGATTAAATATAGAAGCAAAGTGATAAAAATGTAGTGATAAAATGCAATGTTATGGGGAGAAACCCCAAGAACAAAAACAAATTAAAAGTTGGGGCAGGTGAACCTAAGGGGCTTACAAAAATATCTCACATAAAAACAAACAAAAGAAAGAAACAAATAAGTGTTAACTAAAGGTGCGATCACACCAACAGTTTATTTTCTTTGGCATGAATCATAGTGGAAAAGTTTACTTTGCTGCGTTTCTGTATTTGATTCGTTTAGGTTCACAGTGCCCAATTACGAGCAAACCAGGGCTTGTACACAAAAGTTAAATTGACTCACAAGTAGTTCATTTATTGGACAGTTTTGGTGCCCTGTCATCCCACGGGGTTAGGCATTTTGGTGGCAAAGGGGAGTCAAAACAAATCAGAATCCAGTCCTCTTAACTTTAGCTAAGCATGATGGACTGTTTTTCCTATAGTTGTTTCAGATTATGTTCTTACTCCTATCAAACTGCACCACAGTTGGCTTGGAAGACGACCGAGACCTGTGTTTATTTTGTTATTTTTTTACTGCTCCAAATATGCTTGGTGTGAACGCACCCTAAAGTCTTCCCAGCTGTGATCAGAACAGAACATAAGCCATATGACTCTAGCCATGGGAACAGACTGGCGCTTTACAAGAGAGCTGTTGGACTGCCAGACAGATAGATCTTCAGAGATCTACAAAAATATGCATTCAATTTCCCATTATTCTCATCATTGCACCACAACTACTGGCTGACACAACAGCTGAACTGCGGTACTGCAACAGCTAAGCTAAAAGATAGTGAGGATATGGCTCAGAGAGTATACCACAGTACACAATTACGCTCGCCAAGCAGCCCATAACAAACATTATCATAACTGTCTTGAGCACACAGCAAGTTATTTGGCAAATAATGTTTGATGATACTAGTAGTAAAATGAAAGTTAGATTAAACCAGAATGACGTGTCTGAGTTGTAAGCTACAAATCATTATTGACCCATCTTTCCAGAACTTTGAAAGCACAGATGTGCCCGTGGTTCAGTGACCGGAGCATAGGGGTGAGCCACCCTCCGTGAGAAGGCTTTCTAAGCGTCAAAATTGATAACTTTCTAGTGCCCTTCGGAATACTATTTCAGCTTTTTTTTTTACTGCAGTCATATGCAAAGAACACACAGGAGTATCACGTATCATGACACATATTGTTAAATATTAAGAATCACAATCTTAATGGCAATTGCTACCCCTGCTATCCATACCAAAGCATCAAGGCACTGCCAATGCAAATGAACAATAGTAGTAGTCACTTGCAAATTTCCGTCAAGCAGAATTTACTTTGACGCTATGAATTGTAACCTAAACTCCAGCACAGCTACAATCCTAACCAATTAAAAAGGTAATAGGCTAATAAACTATCCGGCAGAGCTCTAACCATCAAAAAACTATGTGGTCCTTGATGGTAGATATGGCAGCTGGACAGTCTAAGTCTAACCAATGCAAACAGATTGTGGCCTCCAGCCACACCCTCTTCAGCAGTCAGTGAAATAATCTAATGTGGCATAACAAAACACCACACCGTCAGAGGAGTGAGAGTAGTGGAGACCTCCAGCACCCATTGTCTTACTACCATGCAATGACTGTCTCGGGGGAAATGAAGTCACACACTTGAAAAGACTGCAAGCTGTTAGGCCATGCGTTCATCCACTGAACCTCACAATGGAATCTGGTTGAAATAGGCTTGAAATGGATGAAGCACCATCACAAATACTGACACATGTGTGCAATGACACAATCTAGTGTAGTTTGTCAAGTTTATACTTTGTACGGTCTGAATTAAACAAATAGGTCAAAATAATACATTAAGTTATTTAAAATCAAATCAGCAACTGACTGCTTCCCACACAACCCATAAGCTGCCTTGATCTCTGTCTAGAACATCTTTGAAAGTGTACAATTATTTAGCTTTATTTTGTCTGTTTACATAATAGTGATATGTCCAGTCTATGACCATGTCTATTGTTCTTCTTTATTATTACTAGATTCTAATTATGTCAGGTGCAGTTATTACACAGCTGGATTTCACAATAGAATACTCTTCCATAGTGAGTTGTCTTACACAGCACTACAGTGAAAAGTTTTCATCATCCCTATTTATCATACATGTAATTAATATCGTTTTAAAGGTCTGCTTTGAGGCTGGGCCCAAACAACCCTGCGACTCAATCTGGAAATGAGGCTGAGCTGTTGCCTGGCAACAGAGGGCTAGGAGCAGTAGCCACATGTTGTGTCTGCCTGAGAGGTAGAGCTCAGAAAAGGCCTCTCAAATGTCACACACACACATATAAAACAACACAAAGACAAACTAAGGAGTAAAGGGGTGGGCCACCCATTACACTAAAGCGTTAGTCATTACCTAGCCACTTTTTATTTTGGTATCATAGGTGGGGTCCAGGTGAAGGACCATGATGACAGGGTGGTACTGGACTAACTAACCTCTCACTGCCTGGGGTGGTGATCCTGTAGAACCGGTGTCTCAGATGATGCTTGTCTCCATGGTAACAGGTTGAGCAGAGGTCATAGTTGGTGCACTCAGCACACTTCCAGCGAATCCCAATGATGGGCTGTTGACGGCAGGTGTCACACATAGTCCCATCATGCTTGATGCCTGAGGGGGTGCAAAGTTAAGAAACAGCAGTTGTACAGTGCATGAGTATATGTATATAATCTGTATACTAGGCTTACATAAGAAAACAGTGTACACGCTATTGAGATATGCCTTTACATTCACACATATAGGCCTAAATCTCTGAAGTTGTTGGTGATCTGAATGTAAGGAGGATAAGGCTGACATGACCTCTCGCTCGACCATATCCTGTATCAGTGAAGCACTAACAACTCTCCTGCCCCATTTCAATTGGCAAAGATTCGTCACAAGCTACAATGATACATGACAGCCACTGCTAATTTAATTAAACTGCTTGTCTAACCAAACTCGTAACTGCACCCACTACGTTCACACAAAGTCCAAAGATGTATGCAAGCAAAGCCAGAACCAATATCCTGCATGTTGTGGGTAACTTTGTTGCACACATCAACTCTCCTCTTATTTGAGCTTGAAAATTCTGCCAAACAAAGTGAACAGATCAAAGGGGCTACCTGTGGGAGCACTGTCAAATATCCTCACGTCGTAGGCACCAGAACAGCGGTAGTTGGCAGCCGTCCCGTTATCCCAGACAACTACCACCTCCTCTGGGCTTTCGAAACTCCTAACAGTGCCAACATGTCCCTCTCCACCATCCTGCTTTCCCCATTTCCAATCAGGTCCGCGGATCACTCTTGCCCCAACTCCCTCCATCATCACACGATTATTCCTGCCGGTGGTCATTGGTCGAAAATATTGGCCACAATAATCTGTTTTAGGCTAGCTAGCTACCGGTGCGCCCGGTGGACAATTCCAAAACGCGAGTGCGAGCAAGTCCAAACAAGAGACTGGGACAAGCCACAAAAGATAGCTTGCTAAGTAGCTAGCTACCCAAGGAGGTTGTTGAACAGCACGGAGTTTCCCCCAAACTATTCTCACTAGCAAACAACGTATCAGCGTCTCCTTTACGCGGTTTACCCAAATGAGGAACGAATCACCCCAAGAGCCCGGAAAGTAGACACTTAGTTAGCTAGCGAGATCTTAGCAGGCACGCTGGCTGTCCCTCCTCCACTCCACACATAAGAACGCCACCTCTTCAATTTAGCGAGCTAGCTAGCCGAGTAGCTAGCTAATGTTACGCTAGCGCGCTAATCCTTTCCAAGTTAGCAAAAATGTAGTCCTTTTGGTGGTAGCTTGTCCTTATTGTTGTTGTATAAAGTACTGAGGCGTCCAAGACGTGTTCTTTGTCAGCTGTTTTCCCCGGAGTCAACTCAGAACAAACGCGTCGCCATTATTGTCAATCACCGCTCAGACGAAACGACTAACGTTAGCTAGTGAGAACGGAGGTAACGTTAAACGACGACGCACGAAGACATTGGACTTGGGGGGAAAAAACGGTTAGTTTGGCTGGTGGCGTCACTTGACTGACAGCCGGGCGGAGCAAAGAGAGCAGAGAGGATGAGGCTCTGCGATCCTCATTGGCCCAGCTGACCGACGACCTGCTGCAATCAGCGAGACGGTCTTTCATCCTTTTCAGTGTCAGACTGAAAACAACAAATATCACAGCATAACCCACAGTGATGCCATATCGTATAATGAATACCATAAAGTACGATACTGTACTACATAAGTGCCTATAGGAATATTATAACAATGTTATAATGATTGGGGTTTTTTTGTTAGGGAAACGAACAGACCGCTTGTATAGTAACCTTTGTTTTGATAAGTTGTAACCAGTGTCGACCATGATATGTATTTATTTTTTTAAGTCAAATGTGGTATGTTCACTTTTGCAATTTTGGACTAGGCCTACATGCAATCTGCAAGATATCATATGTTAATACAACTTGGCCTAAACTCATCTTTTTAACATACAATGTTAAGCGTTTTCTGTGGTTTCTGATGATGATGATATCTACTTGTTATAGGTTATATTGACCAGTTTAATGAGATAGGTCTAGGCCTACAGCCAGTATTGTTCCGAAAATGATGGCCTATTTGATGCATCACAAAAACACAAAGGCAGAGGCTGGGCTTTATGCAGTCTGGTCAGACCAACTAGCAGAGAGAACTTCCACGAGACAAGATGCATGAAGTATACGATTATGTTACTCGCAGGACAGGAGCCACACTCTATTGACCACTTTGTTTGAAACTCGCATGACCTTATTTATCAAGTGCATATTACTCAGGATTAGCAAATGTATGTGCCTGCATGGTGGCGGTTGCTGGATTTTGGTGTGCCTTGGCTGTCTGTTTAAATAATCCACTATAGAATCCTGCACAGAGATGTAAACCCTAGCCTTTATCCCAAAGAAAAATAAATTATCAATAATTCTATCAATACTTATCATGATACTCCTCCAGGGACTTACAGTGTGTCTATGGTACTCAATGGTCAATTTATATCGACCATATTGTAGTTTATAGTAATTGATCTCCTGTGATATTACTACCATATTCTTGTAATGTTAGTCTAGGGACACAACTATAGGGATTTATAGTTTTGCTTTAGTTGAATGTCCTATTATAGATTTACTGTTCCCTTTTCACAAGGTTTGTGTGTTCACAGGCTGCACATGTGTGAACCTCCATTTCTCTCTGCATGCACCCCATTATCCATCCAGGTGGGGGGTGGCAGATATTAGCCTCATGTGGGCTACCGCAGCAGTAAGCCTAACTCATGACCCACGTGACCCAAGGGTTGTTCATCCTGCAGAGTTGCTTCACTTGAACGCAAACATTGGTACCTATTATATTTCATGTACCACCCCTGGACCGTCCCGCTGAAGACGCGGAGGCTCCGCACATTCTGCACCTCAGCCTTGCCGACTGCAGGTGGCGTCCGACTGAGCTGAGCGCTGCAGGAACAAGTAGGTCTATAGCTGGTCAAAGAGCGCCACCATCCGCCGCTATATATATCGGCCCGGGTCAGATCACATCCCCTTGACGGTCTCCTTCGTTCACGCCGCGCAGACATCCACAGCTGATCTCTTCGCCCGGGCCGGCCGCTGTCCATGCAGTCAGTGCTGGGGGGGGAAACAAGGACCTTGCAATGATCTCGCTGGACTTCAGCTTCAACGTTTTGACAAGGGATCTGTCACTTTATCTGGAAAATCAAGTGAAAGTTGGTCTATTCGGATCTGGAGTGGGTCTGTCCCTGGTGCTGGGCTTCAGCGCGGCGTACACCTGCTACTACTTGATTTCCGTGGCGAAGGTAACTCGTGGTCTCCGGCCGGCCGCCCTGAGGATGAGGCGCCTTCGGCGTTCAGCCGGCGTTTGTGTGTTTTGAGGAGCGCCATCACTCCTGCGCGGAGAAGCGACCGGTGCCTTTGCGGATGGAGGGTTTCGATTAGGTTGCACATCTGCACACGTGATGGATCTCAGGCTACAAGGCTGTTTCTCGCGCTGTCAGCCAGACATTGTACAGTGAGCCTGAAACCAATAGCGTCGCGCGTCATTGCAGCGTAAACGGGATTGGCACCGGATAAGCCAGGCTGCCACACAGATGCCGGTCGGAGGGCTTATGTAACGCTGCCATCGTTTATAAGTTTGGACCAGACGAGCTCACAATGGTCTATTTATATGATTATTCCTAATGAGTAATCGTATACATTGATAAGTTAAAGTTAAAATAACATAATAGTATCATTTGATGCAATAGAGTAGAATAGAATAGAATAAACTGAATTGAATTGAATTGAACTGAACTGAATGTAATTTAATTTAATTTAATGTAATTTAATCCTACGTTACCAGTCAGAACAACTTTATATAACCTGCTGTAGAATGACTTTCGGTAAAACAGGTAAGCGTCCACATTATACAACCAATCTAAATAGTTAAATCCATAGGCCACTAGGCAAATATAATGTGTGCAGTGGCTATTCATTTCAAACATGCGATGCCAATGCAGGCCTACTGTCTAAATCAGGCAGTTTATGTCAAAGCTTATGATGCAGATGTGGTGTTGTGCTGATCTCATATCTCTGGGTCAATGGGCTATAGGTCATTCCCAGTAACAACCTTGCTTCCCATTACAATTGGCTGCTCAAAGTCTCGTCATGCCTCAGAACACAATATCTTATACGTTTTGTTAAGTGTTTAGTACGTTTTCGAGGCTTCGATATCTGCACCAGAGGGTTTGATAAAGTTCTATGTAAATAGGCCTAGAGACAAGAACGCAGAAATGTTAGGATTCTGACTCACCATTTTATTCAATATGTATGAACAGGCGTAAGACAAGTATTCAGCTATTGCACTAAGCATGGTCTACTGAAGCACAGTGTGGGACTATACATGTTTTATTACTGTAATGGATATGACGTTTGTATTGTCACTTCCAAACTGAGGTGGGCAGTCAGAAAAAAAAGGTTCCTAAATAATGTAAGCTAATTGGGCGTCGTGACACTGAATAAGTCGCAGAGGAAAACCATTTCACCTTTCACCTTTCACTTCTAACACCTCAACAATTTCCTCTTTCTAACCTGTTAACTTGTCAGTCTTCCTACAGCCACACCTTTTGTTTTGCAGAAGCCACAGCTCATCTCGGGTGGTAAGAAGTTCTACCAGTTTCTAAGGGAACAATGTCCAGTGGTGTCAGAGACCTACTACCCCACCTTCTGGTGCTGGGAGAGCCGCATCCAGACTCTGTTGAGACCCTTTGTCACAGCCAAACCTGGGGTCAGCTATAGAAAGTAAGTCCACAGAACATGAGACTGACATACCCGTACGAATAGCAATCACAGCATAACAGCCTTTTCCAAAAGGAGAATTTATTTCATTTTGCAAGCAGACATTTTACCTGGTTCACATGTGAAATTAAACTCAACCTCAAAGAGTTCACGTCCTATAAGACATACGCTTGAAACACGTGAGCTACAAACTTCACATTTGACACAGTACAGTCAATCTGTGGTTTACACGAAAGCTAGTTGCTGTTTTCATCCAGAGTAATTAAATATCAGGGAAAGCATTACCTTTCTATAGAATTATCCCATGCCTACTGTGTGCCGCTTTATTAGGAAGCTTAAGGAATTGGCTTGGTCACTGATGGGGGGCGCTGCCATTGCCTTTTCCTTGATTCCTTTGATGCAGGCTTCACAATTGGAAACAAATCCCACTCTTGTTCTTTAGCCAAGAAAGGCTCAGAGGCGAAAGAGGTCTTTTGTGCCACGATGCGGGCTTGGGCCGCCCCGGCTGCTCTTAGATAATGTACATTCTGTTGAAGATGAATGGGCGGTGCATTCCGTGCCCCCTGCGTACATTAAGTGGATTGAAATGAATTAAAACAGCAGTAGGACGGGTGTGTGCATCATCAGTATTGGTATTGGCTGGAGGTACATTTGGATTTGTTCAGTGGCTTTTGGGTGCGCTCCATTTAACTTGAATAAGCAACCGCACACCCCCGTGACTATTGCAGCAAAGTGTACCCGGTGGTTAGAGAAACCGTCCTGTGATTGGAAGGTCATAGGTTCAAACCCCACATACATAATGCATGGCAGAGTTACTTTTATAGGGCTCTATGTGGTTCCCGGGACGATATGTAGAGTTTTGTCCTTAAACATTTCGTTTTCAGGAATTGTCAGTTATTGTGGATTAAATGCATGTGGACAAATACTTGATCACGATTGTTCGAATCTCAGTGTGTTTTGAGTGTCAGCTAAATAATCTGTTACAAATTCTTGCCCTGAATTGTTAGATCATCTGTGACGTCTCTCCCAAGGGCATTCACACTACCTCTGCCTTTGACGGTCTGCTGTCTCCCTAATCAAGGAGATAAATGTTCCCATAATGCATAGGGGCTGTGTCCATCCTAGACCACCTGCCTGTTATCAAACCTGGTAAGACTGATGACATTCACTGAGGTTATTATCGCATTTCCCCCCGGGAAGACAGGACCTCCACCCATGATCAAGTTACCCAAGGTTCCCCCAAGGACGGAGACCCTGAAAGCTCCAATTTGCCCGAGGCCGTCTAAGTGAAATTCCACTCATCTCGTTGTCCGAGTAGAGGATTCGCATTTCTATAAAAGAGGTCTCCTCCCTCTTTGTGGGTTGGTCACTCTGGATTGGCCCTCTCTGACTTTCAAGTCCAGCCTCAGTTGCATATTTCATGGCGGTTCTGTAATTTCATGCCGATGTCTTTTACCACAGGCTGGCCAAGTTGTCTCATTGCTGTGTGGGCGCACTGTGGCGTTTAAGACGGATAGCACTGGCACTGAATGACCTCGTCTGCCAGGCTAGGTTTATAGCCCAGAAATTGATTCCCCATAAGAACCCATTGGTGCAGTGCCCTCCTCGCTATCTGAACTTGCTGTGTCTCGCAAAGTACACTGACAGGATGATCACACGGGATAATGAAGCAGCTGGCAGAGAGCGGAGTGCAGGGACTCCTCTACTGACATATCACATTTCCTTTGACAGTGCTTGTGATTGATACACTGGACTGATCATTTCCCCTGGTAGTAAACAGATAATGTAATTTAGCAGAGAACTGAACCAGTTTGTAGCTGTTGGACGTTTGTACGAGTTTAGGTGGATTTTTTTGACAGTTGCAAAAAACCACCATTCAGTGAGTACAGGATCAGACCTGCATTTAAAATCAAATGTAGTAAGATGCACTGTACTTATCCTTCATAACTGTATTGCACCTGTGTGTGTGCATGTTGTCGAGAGCGAAAGAGAGTCAGATAAGAGGGAGATACGGAGGGACAGAAGCCGATGGTGGGAAAGATCTTTGCCGCTGAGTTGCGTGTGCCTCTTGTCTCTGCAGTGAGCTCATTAAGGCAGCAGATGGAGGACAGATCTCTTTGGATTGGTTTGACAACGATGACAGCCACTCTCATCCCGACCCGGCCACCAGACCCACGGTGCTCCTTCTCCCCGGCCTCACCGGCACCAGCCGGGAGTCCTACATCCTGCACATGGTCCAGCAGAGCCGGGATCTGGGCTATAGGTGGGTGGCGTTGGCCGGAGACACTGGCTACAGTCCAGCACTGTGCACACTGAGCCCTGACTCACATGATGGACACGCTCCGTACTTTTATGTTTTCAACTGCCATTCGTGTAGAATACCGTTTTATTCGAATCAGTATTCGTCACAAATCGGAATCATTGCTCTAGCTATGATTCCAATGTTGATATGTGAGGTAAAACCCAACATCTGCTACTGTAATGGTCTTGCAACATTTATATAACGGGTGTATGTGTGACCGGGGCGAGGGGGGTTTCTTCAGGCGAGCAAGTGCACAAAGGAAGTGGGCAGCCAAGCTCTGTGTGTCCAGAGCTGCCTTTGTGAAAAGCCAAACATTGCACAAGCTTCAAGAAGATGCAGAGGGAGGCAGTTTTTTTTCTTTTTCCTAAAGGCCCGTTCTGTATTCTCTGCACTCATTCTTTCAACCGGAGCGGGGAAGAGAGCAGGCAAACTCAGCATCTTCCACCCCTCGCCCCTCTCTACGTGGCTTAATGAATTACAGCCTGTCCCGGTACAAGCATTGCAGCTTAGCCCAGCCCGGCTTCCCAGTCTATGCTGCAGCGAGTGGTGTACGTAAGCAACCTCGTCACCCAGCACCCTATCCAGCCCCGCCCTCCTGCTGAGTTACGCCGATAGATAGAAACAGCAGGTCTGACTCCACCAGATAACAGATGACTTAGCGAGAGATGTGGGGCGAAGAGGGATGCGGATGCCTTTGCTCTACAGTACCAGCAGAACGTTATCCACACAGCTGTGCCTCTTTGCATATCTCATCATATTCCCAGTTCAGGTTTTTTTTTAAAGTGAAGCACAAAAAAGAGAAAGAATTTGGGGCACCGTGTTCCTTTGCACGTTCTCTTGGAAGTCAGTTACTTACTAGAGACAAACACACAATAATGTACTTGTGAGTTACAAACAACGGATGTAGTGATTCAAACAATCACATAATAAATATGACAAATAATTTACGAGAGCATTATGTTTTTGTGTATTTCAGATGTGTGGTATTCAACAATAGAGGGGTCTCCGGTGAAACGCTATTGGTAAGAACATTTCTCACAAACGAGGCTCAGATTTACCCACCCGTAATTCTTTGTCATTTCCTTTTGCCATTTGTTGTGTCCATACCCAGAAATGTAGACATGTGTGCCGGGGTAATAAGGACAAAGGGACTTGTCAATGGCAGTTGTCTTTGTCCATTTGTCAGTATGACAGCTCCCTGGTAGAGTTGTCCTTGTCTGTTGCACACGTGTCATGGAGCCCGCAGGGACGCCGCACAGACAATGTCGTTACACAGCAGGGATTAAGTTGCAGGTGGATAGATTGTGTACTTTGATGCCGATCCACAGAAATATGACCCCGTCGATCACGTGCAGTTCTGACACCTGGCTTTATCCGTCTTCTTACTCCCAGTTATATTTAGCCAACAAAATGGGCCCGAGCTCTTGTACATAGTATACCCACTGTGTTTTATGTCTCTCCTCTCTGTCTTTATGCCTACGCTTTTCGAGGCATGGTCTTTACAAGCGACGGCCATCTCCCTGATCTAATCATACCGTCACTGTCACACAAAGATCTGGTGTTTTCTTACAGGCAACGTTTACCCACAATCGAACCAATGTTCCCGTTGATAAATGCGCGTCTGAATCAATGGCTGGTCTATGTCTTGCCGTCGTCTTTGTCGTATTCCCTCACTCAGCCCATGTGGTACTTGAGCAAAGTGTTGAATGTCCCTCAGTTTGCTCAAGTTGATTTAAAAATGTATTCTAGGTCATATCCAGAATTTAGTGGGTTCTCAGCTGTACTCAAATAAAATAAAGGGAATTTACTCCCACATTTGTTGTGCTTTATTTCATGCAAATGATTTCACATTTACACGCTCTTGTGAATGTTTTCTCTGTGGCCAGTTAGTGTGAATACTGTCCATTGTTTAAATAGGCCAGTGCTGTAGAATGGCCTGCTGTGTGCAAGATGCCCCCTGCTTCAAAGACTGTTCTAAGTCCCGGTGCCCTAATTCTAGATCTCATGAAGTGCAATTACAGTACGTTTTGCTGTACAGTAGCTTTGCAGTACAGTAGGTTGACTCAGTGTATCTGGACCCTAACCGCTGTCTATTTCTGCTCAACGGTCTGAATATAGATGAAATGATTTCCCCCCTTAAACCGCGTACAGATTTCAGTGCTTATCAGTGCTTTAGTGAGTTGTGCTGTGGTGGCGCCACTGCAAAGACGTGTGCAGGACTATCAGAGGAACACAACTAGAGTGTAGAAAACAGGAATTTACTTTGCCTTGAGTTTCTGCTTGAATTTTAATGAAGCGCCGTTGCCGAAGAGAGACAAATGGGCCTTGTGGAGTAGACTCCTCCAAGTAAGAACTGATTTGTCGTGTGTGTTAAGTACGGTAACCTGCTCTGCCTTGACAAATTGTTTCAATTTGAAAGGGATTAGCCCTATAGATCATAGAGTTCTGTTTAAACATTTACACATTATGCGTTGAGCGCCATACTGACTTCTTCCATCGCTCATTTTGAGTATCTCTTAATTTGCATATGTTTTCTACATTTTGTTTACTCTGATTTGTGCATATACCCACAGAAAATATTTGGATGGTTGTAGTATTTTAATACAGTAGGTGATTTGGGTTAATTGATGACTAGAGGAACCAAGAGGAACTGAAAATAATGTACAGGTATATTTTTTATTTTATTTCAATTAGTTTTAGAGACAGGCATTTTAGTCTCTGATTGGTCTCAGGTTTTTTTCCTCATAATATATTTTTTTCTTTCTGTTTACTGAGATGTTTTTCAAGTCGAGTTCTTGTTGTAGAGAAAGAGTGACTGCATTGTCCTCCTGCCCCACCCAGACTCCCAGAACCTACTGTGTTGCCAACACAGAGGACCTGGAGGCCGTCATCGAGCACATCCAGAGGACCAACGAAGCTGCTCCCATCATGGCTGCTGGAGTCTCCATGGGCGGGTAATGGAGCCCTTCACTAGAAGCTGACTGAGATGACTATGTTAATGCTGCCCTGTCACTTCACAGTGAGGTGCAGCCGCTGCAATGAGTAATGACGGCATTTAGTGCTCATGATATCGCGTTAAAGCTGCACTAGGCAACTGACTGCATCCCCACTTTGTGATTTAGGCCGTTAAGATGGGCGCCTTTTTATATATTCACCCTGTGATGAATGTTGTGTGTCAGCTGTAGTTGTTGTCGGACGTTGGTTTGGACGTGTCAGAGCTTTAATATCGTTCCAGTAGCTCATCCTGCAGAAAATGGTGTTTTGCTGCACAGCGCTAATCCCATGAAGTGAAGGATTGGTCAAAATTGGAACATCTCCCAATCCCTCCCCCTCTTGTCCCTGTCTATCCCTCCACCCTCCCTCCATATTCAGGATGATGCTGGCCAACTACTTGGGGCGCAAGGGGCGGGAAACCTGTCTGAAGGGGGTTGTGGTCTTCTCAGCAGGCTGGGACGTGTTTGAGTGCACCGCCTCACTGGAGAAACCCCTGGACCGTTTCCTCTTCAACTCCTACCTCACCAGCTGCCTGCAAGCCTCAGTGGACAGGTCCGCAGGGGATTAACCCAGATTAGCCGCTGGTGGGGGTTAGAGGGCACGGAGTTTGGACATCTAGTCTGGCCGTGTTCCAGGAATACTCTCCGCTGCCTCTTGGCGTTATTTTTACACCATAAATTCCCCTCCTTCATATTTGCTTTTTTTAAATATGATGATAGAACGGTCGGTTTGTACAATGCCAGGCGAAAACATCTTAGTACCAGATGAGAAAATGCCCACAATATAAAAACAAAGCAAAACATGGGAACGCTTAACAATTATTCCAGTGTACTGACCCGTATATTATAAGTGCACAATTATACTTTTGTATTGCTACTTATAAAATGTCCTAGTGTTGTTACACCTCTGTAAGCACATGTTGATGATGCTGTGTGACACACGTCCCCCAAAAAGTCAACACAGGTGCAGGACAGAAAGAACAACAATGCATATCAGCTCCCAATCATCTTATTAGTTGGTTACTAAATAATCGGGACTCTTCTTTTTCACCGTTACTTGCGAGACGTTTCCACAGGTCAAGTGTTACTGAAACATGGATAACATGTCAACGAGTGACAGTTGTGTGGTTTTCTTTGCTCCCCGCTCCAGACACAGACCGGTGCTTGAGAAGTGTTACGACATAGATCACGTCATGAAGGTAAGGGGGAGTATCTTCAGCCACTTGAGCCAAGTTGACCTGACTTACCTTACTGCATGTTAACCGGTCCCTGCAGGCGAAGACCATCCGCGAGTTTGACGAGAGGTTCACCTCCATAATGTTTGGCTATCCCACCAATGACGACTACTACCGCGACGCCAGTCCAGTCCACCGGCTGAAATCGGTGCAGGTGCCAATGCTGTGTCTGAATGCTGCCGACGATGTCTTTTCCCCCTCTCACGGTGAGTCGCGACGTAATGTTTTCCTGTATGATTTTACTGCACTGTCAATATTCCTCTTTGAAAGAGGGCGAAAAAAGAAATAGAATGAATCCATGGGGAAAAGAATGGAAAACTAGTCCCCCAGAAAAGAAGAGGGAAAAAGTCCCAAAATACGAGGACAATGTGTGAATGCTGTGTTTTTGTTTGTAGCCATTCCAGTGGAGGCTGTGAAGCAGAACCCCAACCTGGCCCTTCTTATCACCTGTCACGGCGGCCATATTGGTTTCCTTGAGGGCCTGTGGCCTCGGCAGAGCACTTACATGGACCGGGTCTTCAAGCAGTTTGCCAAGGCGGTCATCGAGCAAGGCGGCCGGCTCACAGACCTGTCCTGATAAGGGAACGTTGAAAACCTAGTCCTCTCGTTTGACTTCTTTCCTTCTCTTCTCTCTCTCTCTCCTTCCTTCCTCCCTTCCTTCCATCATTCTTCTCTTCCTTCCATCCTTCCTTTCTTCTTTCCATCCTTCCTTCTCTACCTAATCCCTTTCTGCCTTCCTTCCTTCCATCCTTCCTATCTTTGATATTTTCTTCCCTCTTTCATTCTTGCCCTCTCTACTTCCTTCCCAATCTTCCTCCTGCCACAAGCGGGGAAAAAAAGTTTCTCGTTTGAAGGACCCGTCTTGTTGAATGCAATATTTGTTTGTGCAACATTCAACATCCACTTATTTATTCCTCCATACACTGAACAACTCAACGTATGCAACCATGCAATCAAGGGTACGCTTATTGAAAAAGCAAGCATAGCTGTTCTTGTCAGTGTTGAAGAGTTGAATCTGTCCTCATCTTGTTTAGTTGCATTAGCTAGCTAAAAGATTGTGTGATTACCTTGTGCAATGATTTTGAAAAAATATGTATACCGAGTCATTTCAACCATCTCCATCCACGTCCTTTACAACTCATATCAGTAGGATTTTTAGCCCTCATGGATTTGTCTTTATTTACTTCCTTCCTGGTAGTAGTTTTGTTTTGTCAGTCATTATCTTGCAGGTAATATTTGCATTTAAAGGTAGATTAGTTACTTACCAGTCAACATAGTCTGTCTTCTGCATGCGCGTATTATTCACACATCCTACCTTTACACACACTAAATAGTTCTACAAATGTATAATATGGAAAATAATTAATTAATGACAAGGAATGTGAAATTGCACTATTTTAGTTAATACTACCCTGCCTCTACTTCCTTAACGCGAGGCACTTGATTTCTTTAGATATATGAAAGTATATCCCAAAGGCGGAACGGACCAGTGTTTGAATTCCACGAGGTTTTTTTCTTTGTCGTAATGTTGGGGATCTAACCAAGTCTTAACCTGTTGGTCGGTTCTGTACGTAAGTCTGAGGGTGCTAGATACAGTGGTGTGAATGGAGTAATGCACATACAGGGTTGTTTGAACGGCCGACGGTGCTTTACAAGATGCATGGTATCGTTAATGGAACCGGGCTGTCAGCTGGCTATCGTATATGAGTTGGCATTGATGGAGCAGATCTGGCAGCCTGGCTTTCAGCGACGCACTGCATGAGGGATTTTGTCTTCCTGTTTCTGTGGGATTGTGGTGTTTGTTTTTTCTGCCAAGTGTCCGTTGAATAGCATGTGTCTCATCAACGTCACCACGTCCTGAACCCGAACCTTAACCCATAACACTTTGTAACCTGTAGCACAAAGGACATGTTTGTGTTTTTTTTCTTCATACTATAATGAATTCCATTGTATATGTCACATAAAAAGAAGAGACAATAAAACATTCTATTTCACATGTGCAGCAATAAGATTTTAAAATAAAAAAACGTCTGTATAGTATAAGTGCTAGTATATGCACATTATCAACATGAGTGTATTATGCTGTATTTAATACATTATTAAATAAAGTATAGGTCCATTTGTCTGCTGCCTCCGGTGTTTTAGCTTGTAATGCATTTTCTCAACTGAGCATATTGGATTGCTTGATTGTACTGTGGGTAAGAATAATTGACCGCAATGGCCCATTGTGAGCAATCATCATCTGGTGTTGTACAGCACCAACGGTATCCTCCGTTCACCTAAACATTCAGTTTCATGTATTTATTTACTTATATATCAATGAGGTTTTACCCATTTAGCTAAAGCAGCAGTCCTGTTCAGACTGCTTCCGGACCGCTTCCGGACCGCTTCCGGACCGCTTCCGGAAAGCTCATCAGTCACATGAGGTGTTAAGCTCACACATCCACAGAGGACTTCACCCTCGCTGACGTTGAAACGTCCCCTGGAGGCAAGACGTTTGACAGGTTTCCGCTGGAGCTGGCTTACCGTATGACCGGTGTGTCACAGGGACGGGAGGTATCTGTCACACTCCCTCTCTCTCGTGCTTCATATGCGTTGAGTTTTGGTCATTGGGATTGACTCGCTCCACGCTCCTGGGCTCAGCCACTGATAGGATGTGCTTTGCTGCAGTAGTGGATCTGATCCACCAAAGGCAAACTATAATCCCCAGCCTTCCGCTTCCTCACCTTCATCCCAACCCCCCAATAAGCCCACAGACAGATGGGTGTTGGTTTCAGCTAGATGGCTATGGAAGGCTGAGCGTAATTGGAGTGGACTGGCAGGAGGAGCGAGTAATTGACTCTTGGTTGCCATCTACCACAATGGATATTATTGTTGACAACGATCCCTCAATTACAAATGTTTCAGTGTCTCTACTTATGCGTGAGAATATACCCCATTTGATAGATCTCACTTGGCTGACCAAACAGCGCTCGACATGTTCAGATGAAATAAAGAAATACGATTGTGTTCTGTCATCAGCAGCGCGGCACAGCGACATGTGTTTAATCATGTCAGTGTTTGAAAGTGGTTTAATGTTAAGTACCACTTTGCCTGAGGACTGAATAACTGAAATAACGTGTCAGAGGGAATTATCAGGAGACACTCTGTCTTTTTCCTTCCAAGGCTTTGTGGTAATAACAGTTAAAAAGCACAGATGAAACAATACAGCTGATCTAGGACAAGAGGGGTAAAGATAAAACTTTTTTTTAACCTACAGTTAGATCATAGCTATCCACATAATCCGAGAGGAAGGTATGACGTTCTGTTGTATTCATGAGTCAATTCACAACTTGCCCCCTTTTTACATTTAAATTCTCCTGTTTGCCACAAATGAACAGCTTTGGGGCGTCCACATTATTTCGAGAGAAGAGCCCCTGTTGGCTTTGCACGCCATTTCGTACTACTTTTCCCAAAAGAGCAATTATGAGGTGCAGGAATCAGCATGCCAGCCCCTCTCGCCTGCTCTGCTGTAGCTCAGCCTGACTGCAGCTGGCTGAAAATAGCCCAGTGTTACACCACACAGGGGTTGGAGGTTAATGAAGTGTATTCTAATATTACTTCCCGGGAACTGAAATAGTGCCGTCCATGGACCAACGATGCCCCTGTGACCTTACAGCGAAGCCAGAAATGTTCCTCGCATCCATTAAGAAGCCATCTATGCTCTTGATAACGAGCGGGTCATTCTGAATCATTGTAAAGGTGGTCAGGCAAAACTCTGGAGATATACTATAGGCCAACAGTATTATGTGCTGCAGCGGCAGGGTTGTGCTTTACAGAGGCGGTTGAGATGGGAGAAATAACAGGAGAGGCGGTCCGTGAAAAATGAGCGTGGGCACATGACGTGATTTTCAGGGACTGTGATTCAGTGTGTAGCAACAAACAAAAAAAGGATGTGGGATTGAACGGATAAGCAGAGGTACAGAGAGATAGAGAGAGAGAGAAAGAGATAGAGAGAGACATTTAGCTAATATACAAGCAAGAGACACAAATGTTTTGTAAGGAACAGACTATACCAGTATGTGCACAGAGGCTCCGCATGCATTTTCAACGGTACTGTTGCAATGCAGCCTCTCGTCTTCTAATATCCACCTGCTTCATGGAAACCACAACAAGATAACACCCTCATTATTTTAGATGTCGTTTTTTTTTTTATTACATTCATAAATTTCCAACAACAAAAGCATGGCTCCAAAGTCATATGTTCACAGCCTGCAACCACAATAGTAAACATGAGGTAGATCACCCAGACACCAAGGGCACCACACGGGTTGCACACGATTATCACAACTCACAACAGTTGACGCTTCACTGAAGATTGTGAGAAGCAAGTTGCATATTAGGTTTGGTGTTCAACTAATTATCAAAAAAAAGACACCTTCTATGGGCCATTGGAGTTTGATGAGTATGAAAGGTTTTGATCACCAGTCTGTCTTTTTTTTACATATGGAGTAATTGTTGGGTTTGGGGAGCTTAAATGTCATTGTTTTGCTTATTGGGAAATATTTTTGCTGCTGGCAAGTTGTATAGTGCAAGTTCACATGTCCTACCCCCATAACATTCAGTAGATATAAGAATCATTTGCCTGGGTCTTGTGCAAAGCCTTCATGGATGGTTTTGAAGATGACACACTCCCTTGATTTAAGTGAGGTCAGCATGCGATCAAATATTACACTTCACTATGATTATCAGTCCAAAAGGCTTGTCAAATAAATAAGAATCCCTCATGGACCTGATTTTCATTTTCAATAAAAATCCAACACAAGCATAGGCAGGGATACAAACACATGGTGAGAACACATCTAGGTAGATTCTTCTTGCCTTTGCATAACACAAAATGCAGAAAAGACATTATGACCAAAATATAATGGTAAAAGTTACACAAGACTAAAACATATCAGTAACCCTCAGTTGTTATGGGGTCGATACAATATATTAACAATGTAAACAAAGCTTTAAACAACAGACAGTAGTCCTACGTCCAATTATTTAGTCTTGCTTCACTCAATATTTCTTCCCCTCATAATTAAATGGTTTCTTCATTCTCATTGGTCCATAAAATGAGTGACTTGAGCTAACAGTGACATCTGTGTAACAACATCACTTAAGGCATATTCTTTGGACAACCCTGTGCAGTAACATATAAAAACATTCCACTTTCAAGTATATGAATTGACCTGGTCGTCTGCTTTTGACAGTGTATAACCGTTCTTTGATTATCCTTTGTTTTGGGGGCAAAAGCCGGCACAAGATGCATTACGAGTTTAAGTTGTATGGGCGGTGGCCAAGACCATTGGAGGTGAAATCACAGGCACAGTCAATAGCAGTATATTTGGCAGTGAAGAGACTTGCTCATTACATTGCATCACACATTGCATTTACTGAGTTACTGGGATTACGCATACAATACAAAGCATTTCATTCATTAGATGCCTATATGCAAAATATATGTCATTTAGAACATATTTGACTGGTAAACTAAGTCACCTCTTACCTCCATTTTGCTCTATATGATTGGCCAATACTTCCAAAGGAACATATCAACGTTGCGAAAATAAAACCTTGTGACAAAGAATCATAAAAGTCTGTTTTGAGTTATTCTGAACAACGGACATTCTTGATAGTTGTATATTATATTATATAATACTTCAAATGTAAATGTTATACATCCTTGAAAGGGCACAGCTTTCTTCAGCTATGAATGTATAGATCACTCAAACATACAGTCTTTAGATAAGATTTGAAAATCACCTGACACGTCATCTGGAAACGTAAAACGCACTTGTATATAAACGTAGTTCCTCGTCAGAAGGATTATCGATGCCACATCACAGAGGCACGAGACAAAGGGGATTCCCTGCAGTGGTTTGCCATTTGCAATGGCACTGTAGTAGCTCATGTATCCACTCGTTGTTTTAATCCTACTGGCATTAAAGAATGTGATACTCTTCTAAGACCTTTAAAGTGATGATAGAAATCCAATACACTGGCACCCCATAATAACTGGGCAACCTCTTGGCTGATGGGTTTCACGCAGTTTGAGAGGCAGAGCGAGTGGGGGGAGACAAGAAAAGCATAGGAGAAAGGCAAGGTGCAGCTGAGGGTGTCTTTGGTCAGCCAAACTGGGGTACCGACATGGGGTAATGACAACAACAACAAAATACACGAATAAGGAGAAAAGCAGTTGGTTTACCCCTATAACCGACCTCTCTTTTTTACAAATCTCTCTTTAAAACCCTGAGATAAACATGTATGTCCAGGATGGGACATACTTCAGTCACAGTCCAAGTACACATACAATCTTCAAACAGTCACATTATCGGTCGGAGAGCATCCGTTTTTGCAGGAATACAATAACAAAACAAAAGAAGTTCATTTTCAGCTGTGCCTTTTTCACAGCAAAGTCTCTTTCAGTTGCAGACAGGCTCAGGCGGGGGACGAGCCCAACAACACGCCAGAGTTAAGACATGTACTGACACTCTTCAGTGCCAGGCATAGTGCACTGCGGCGGTGCAGATACATGTAGTCAGAGCCACATTCGATGGCCATGTGTCCATTCGTGTGGCACTTTGGGCCTTGTGCTCCAGCATATCCCCTCTGACCTTCCATGGGAATGGTAAGAATTATGATTGCTGGCTGGTTTGGAATCGAAGGCTATCCTAACTTTCTGATTGTGTTTCTGTGGGAGAGGAGGGGGGACCTGGGCTGTTTTAGGTTCAAACATGGCGGCCAGTCAAAAAGAAGAGGGGACGATCCTCACTGCAGTTGGCCGTCTGAAACTCGTCCCGCAGGCGGAACTGCCACTCGTCCTCCAGCTCCAGCCTGACGATGGTCTGACGCAGGGAACTTCGGTCCTGGCAGATCACACACAGCGTGGCACCTGTGGACAATCAGAATACAACGGCATTGATGATGATGGTAATAATCTTACAAAGAAATTGAATTTCCCACAAAATGCATTTTCCACTTCGAAATTCTCCAAAATAACTCACTTTGTCAGGCAATAAAAAGAGGAACGGTTTCTATCATGTAACGTTCTGGAGTTATTATGTTTGCAAGAACGTGTCTACACAGACAGACAGACAGACAGACAGACAGACAGACAGACGCCACCATGACATAATGTCGCGTACACCATGCACCATGGTGACGGGACATAATGACTTAACTTGAAGTACATTAAACAACAACAACAACAACAGCCACAGTAGAAGTAACAATAACTAAGACTATATCGACGGGTCACCTTTGAGGAAGCGGAACTTCTTGAGGAGTCCAGAGACGACGAAGGAGTCACAGAGGTAAAGCAGCAGGCCACTGAACACCAGGCCCTGATGGTTCAGGTTGGTGGAGTGTGGACGAGAGTTGATGTAGCACACAGAAACCTGCGGGGCAAAACAGAAAACAGCTTATCTTTCAGATTACCATTAACGAAACGATCATTGTGAGACGTTAATGAAGTAATTCCGCTGATCGATCGTATCGATAATAACACAGCAAATAAATAAATAAAGGTAAAGCGGAGGAAACAAAAAATACATGAAATGTGTCTAGGTGTGCAAATGTGCATCGTAACTATTCACATCATTAGAGTTACTGATGGAGGTCACATGCTGTGTGTACAGAAATATGTGCATCGTCAGCTGTCATCTTATATGCACAAATGAGTCTTTAGGTGCAAATATGCATCGTTGGCGTTCATCATATACAAGATACGTACAGGAATATGTACAGGTCATGGATGCAGATCAGAATTTCCTAAGCAAAGCAGATGGAAGCATAATGCCGCTGTCAGGTGAAAACGTTGTATCATGCTCCTCTATGGGTTGAGACAAACCTTTGGCATATGAAACCTTTTCAAAAACAAAAATAATAAACCTCAAGCATGGTTGTCGATGTAAAACAATGCAGTTTTTTCTTTGGAGATACAAGGTTTTCACCTGACTATAAGGTTAATAATGTCCAGAGCACATTATTAACATAAAAAACAGCACCAGATTGCTATCCAACAAAAAGCTTTTTGATAATAACGTGGCCTCTTCAATATGTCTCAAGTTAGAATAGTGCTTATAGTCTCCTCTGCCTCTTCTACCTACGTCCCCCACGGAGCTCTTACCTCTGGGCCGATGTTGAGGTAGCTGTCGATGGACAGAACTGGGTTGTTTCTGTTCTGTACAGCCTTGGGAAACAGTCTGTGGCTGCAGCTCTGCAGGAACTTCTCCAGCAGGAACTGGGCTGGGGCAGCCAGGAGGGTCTGCTCACTGTCTGGGGCACACACATACTGGGATGGGCTGATGGGTGCAGCGTTTTCCATCTCCTGGAGCGAGGGGGAAACAGTTCAGTGTTTGGCGACGTTTCAAACATTGTAGTACACTGCATTGATCAGGAATATCAGAAGTCGCTGAAAAGCTTAGGACCTCTTGCTGGTGTGTAACGGAAATTGAATACAAGTTTTGAACTGAAGACATTTAAGTGGTGGGCCAATAGGAAGAAGTGTGAAACAAAAGACCCACCATGAGTTTAGGTTTGACTAGGAAGTCTTTGTGCCCCCCAACTGGAATATGTTTCTTCATCAGGCTGAAGTAGTTGAAGCGACACAGCAGCAGGCCGCTGCTGTTCGCCCTCAGATTAAAGTCCACCTCCTCACAGCTGTACCTGCACAGAGACACAAGGAAGTGGCAGGGACTGCACACGCCACTGAATGGCCGACGACTGACCGGCAGACTCGCTCCTCTGTCGACTTACCGATTGAGGTCATACTGAACGTTTTGCGTCAGGTCCACATTGAGCATGACAAAGTCGTGGAGGTGACATCGAGAGAAGGGCTTGCTGGCAGGCTTGCGAGACATGCCGCTGCTCCACTTGCGTGTGCCGCACATGGCGTACAGGGAGACCTTAGGCGTGGCCTCCATATGCTGCAGAACCGCCTTCAGAGACACATTGGTGAAGGTGGGGCCTTCTGACGTCTCACTGGGCGATAGCGGAGACAAGGGAGGACAGGTTAGACAAACACGAGCGGCAGGCGTTCCAAATCCCAATCTGACCCCGTTAGGAAATGACGGGGGAAAAGGGAGTAAGTATATATATTGTGTTTGTATTCGCTTGTGTTAATATGCAGTTGCGACGTCCAGAATGTGTGAAACCGACAACCTCAGCTGACCCGTAAATAAAAGTGAACCCATATGAGCTAGTCTCTAAATATCGGAAAACATTTTCAGCCTCAATAAGAAGGGCGGCGGCAGTTCAGAGGTGTAAATGTGAAACACGCGTGTGCAGCAAGGCGTCGCTGAAAAAGAGCACGGGCATCGTGTAGATAAAAGGCAAATATATAAACAATCCAACATACAAACAAACTACCTGCTGGCTGGCGGCAGGTGGGCGTTCCACAGCACACACGAGTCGTCCAGCATGACGATGAAAGGCCAGACGTCTTGCCTCTTGACACCTTGCTCCTCCAAACGGTTCCTCTCCAGCTCCAGGTTGTGGTACGAGAGCTCTTTGATCATGAAGCGAGCGGCGCCTGGAACAGACACAGTGGTGACGTGACCGTTGTCATTCTGGGGGGCGACCGGCCGCACACGGACAACTTGTATAGACCCGCCGACTCTAAATGATTTCCGTCTTGACCATAGGCCTGATATGATATGACGCTACATCCTTTGAGGGTGAAAGGTCATGGTCACACACCGGGGCATGGCTCTTGTTAAGGGCGACCAGGCGGCCGGAGGAGGAAAAACCTTTTGACCGTCTCGCAAAGAAGACGTTTCAAAAGTCATTCATCATTCAAATGAAGATCTACTTGAATCAGAAAATCAATTTGACAGCAAATGAGTTGACGTACACCCCATTCAGAAAGGCAGCACGCCTGATTGGCTTACTCACAAATCAGACTACTGCGCTTAACAGGTGTTTTACGTTCGTGGTGGCTCTCTCTCATTGGTTACTATAACGTTTAAACTTTGACCTACTGTGTGTTGAGTAACGTGACTAACTGTAATAAAGATATGTCCCGAGTGACTCACACACTGTTGTAAATCCCTCATTATCGGCAGAGAGAGATAAGTTACTGGGTGAAGCAGACTAAACCTTATTCCAGCCTACTTTCACAATACAGAGAAAACAGTGACTTTTTGCATCCAGTATAAAACGCTGGGGAGATTTAGTTTACTGTGTGTGTTTGACCTAATGGTAGACATTGAATTGGCATGGACCAGGGGTGCCCTCTCTAGCAGCACCCCTGATCCATGCCAATTCAATTAAGCCAGCATACATAAGCTGCTCACCAACTCCAGCACTGTTGAACATAGCAGGCAGCACCAGCAGGATGTGGTTGGGCCAGTACTTCCTGTAGTGGGGCATCTCGTATTGCTTGACCACCAGGATGTGCAGATGAGCGGCGCCCTCCATGGCGTGGAATATGTTGAGCAGGCCGTGCTCCTGGCGTCCTGTAGTGGGGGTGAAGATGGGACTCTTCAACAGGTCGGGGTCCTAGAGACAGACAAAGGGAGAGAGAGAGAGAGAGAGAGAGAGAGAGAGAGAGAGAGAGAGAGAGATCCACGCTTCATTACGCTAAACCTTGGAGGACGCAGTCTATGGAGTCTGCGTCCTCCAGTCATTCTTACTCCCAACACAGACCAACTCTCGTTTTTCCGCTCTTGTGATCATTTATAAAAGAGGGAGAGGACACAAAGAGAAGCCATGCATGCGTTGCCCGGTGCGGTTGCGTCTCTCACACGGTTCTATGATCTCACATTGATTCTCTTGTTGTGTCTCTGCAGGTCAGATTGCAAGTTGGCCTGTACATTGTGTACATAATGGACTGGCTGTCCGTCTTCAGCAGGGATCAGATCCTTGTCCTGCGGTTGGAGGATCACGCCTCTAATAGGAAATACACGTTGCACAAAGTCTTTGATTTCCTTAACCTGGGTAAGTGTACAGCACATCATTCCCTCCTGGGCGCGGATCAATAGTGGGCGAGGTGATAGCTATTAGGCATAGGTCATGCTTATTCTATGCGTATCAATGACAGGGACTATTAGCAGTATGCTGTTTTAGAGGCAGTCAAGGGAGAAAATACAGGTCATAGTGTTTCTTGCAGCTTTCACACGGGTTAACAAAGCATTGTGTGATGAGCCTTTCAACCTTTACTGCACACCGACAATTCGGTCGGACAATTGTTTTTAGCGCTGAACCCATGTACAGCCTCCTGGCCGAGTGAACAGGGGTCAAGCGCCCTCTGATCAACCCCTCAACTTCCACACGCTTTGCTCTCTCTCCGTAGGAAAGGTTCCGACCTTCATTTGGGGTCAGAGATGGCTGTTCGTATGGGGCCAGTGTGTCTGGAGTGTGCGTGTGTGCGTGTGTGTGCGTGCGTTCGGGCTCAGAATCAAATGTAGTTCTGCCCTGTAGTCTGGGTGCTGGTGATGCCTTCTCCCTTCTGTCTCAGTTGTTCATCCCTAAAGCTCAAGCTCTTTAAAGAGCTGCCAACATGTCTCGAGTGTTTACCAAGGTGTGTGTGTGTGTGTGTGTGTGTGTTACAGGGCCATTGACAAAGCAGAAAGAGGCAGAGATCACTAAGAGCCCGGCGTCCAACACCAGGAGGCTGGCCGACAAAAACCTGGGACCCATGCTCCCCATCACCAAGGAGATCCTGCAGGATCTCCTTGGTGATGGGGAGCATGGGTCCCAGGTTTTTGTCGGCCAGCCTCCTGGTGTTGGACGCCGGGCTCTTAGTGATCTCTGCCTCTTTCTGC
>OMOT01010441.1:2423-12576 GCA_900312575.1 Acanthochaenus luetkenii | reverse complement strand
GTACATAAAGAGAATAACTGTGGCTGTGCTGTCAGAAATATACAGATAAGTAAAAAATAACTTAAAATAAAATAGAAAAATGTAAAAGACGCAGTTGAAAAATAATAATTTACAAATACAATTTAGCGAGAACTATACAGTATAAACACTGCAAACACACAGTATGTATGTGTACAGAGATCAGCACAGTGCAAATGGTCAGTGCAGGAATACACCAGTGACTGATAGTCTTCATGGTGGCTGTATTCCACTGGACACTCTTTTTGGTCACAACAGCTCACAAATCTTGCTGCTGTGTTTGCACACCGCTGCACCTCGCCCAGCAGATACGGAAGTTTTTTGTGATTAACCATGTTTTCAAAGTCTTTTTGGGTGGCTGTAATCCGTGGGTAGTATATGTCCCTGATGTCTTGGTACAGTGGACAGGTGGTTAAAAAGTGCAGTTCGGTTTCTACCTCCTGCTGTGTGCAGTGGGTGCACAGTCTCTCTCTCTCTCTCTCTCTCTCTCTCTCTCTCTCTCTCCACCCACACTCACCATTCAGACATCACACTGTTGCCTTAAGAAAAGTTTCATTTAGTATAGTATTACATATAGTTTTAGTTTACAGGAAATAATTGAAAGGCCCTTTAAAGTGGATTTTAAGTCTTTATTTTCCCCTGCTGTCACATCTTTTCACCTGGTTACTGAATAGTTCTTGGAGAACTAGTTGAAGTGTCCTCAGCTCTAAAGACACAACAGGTTTGATCCTTGTGTCGCAGGTTTGTCCTGTATTTTACAAGTCACTTTGTGATCCCAACTACTGTGTTCCTTTTAAAGAAATCTCAAGGTATTTCTTTAAGGAACACAGTACAGACGTACTATTCCTCTCCTGTGCCCTTAATAGTTCACATTTGTCTCTTCCACCCTCCTCTTCCCCTCTGAGCTCCCAAAGTACAGCCCTCCTCTCCTGCTGCAGTGCTGCTGAGCTAAATCAGGGATCCCTCCATAGAATATATAGGCTAGTCCCAGATTAGCAACTGAACTGGGTTAGTTCTGCCAGGGTTTGATCCATTATTCTGTGCTCCGTCCTCCTGGTCTCAGAGGAGCCACATACCTCTGGGACAGCATGCCTGTTTCCATTCAAATTAATTCCCCTGTGAAGAAACTTGCTGAACTAAATAAATACAGAGAATAGTCTCAGAGTTGGGACTTCGGATGAGCAAAAGTTGGTCTTTATTTTTGCTGTTGTAAGATAGTTTAACACGGATGCTATTAAAGATCCATAATCAAAGTCTGATATTTGCCTCATATCCATCTTTTAGTAACAGTACTATGAGATAACCTGGGATGAGACAGTAAGGTGTGATATTTTAGTGTCATACTGAAATACTGTTACCTTTTATACAACGTTTCTGTGTCCCATTGATTTTCAGTTTAGCGGTGGAAAATGGGAGTCACTGGAAGGCGGCGTGAACCGTCCGGTCACTGAGCGGCTGGGTGGGGCGGAAGTTGTCTCCCAACATCCCATCATTCCCTTCGGGCAGATCTGCCCCTTTGAAATGGGACCGCAGCCTTCGAAACTCCTCAATCTGCAGAGACAGAGAAGAAGAGAGTTCATTTTAGATGCCAGAACGGGTCGCAGGTCCATAATGAGTCCCCATGTGACGAGTAGGGTTGGACCAATATAGGGTTTTATAGGCCAATACTGATATTTCTGGATTGAAGCTGCCGATAACCGATATTCAGTATCTTTGAATTTGACAAAAACAATTGCAAGTGTTTCCCCCTGAATGTTATTCTTGGCAGAGTGGGAAAGCCTCTGGAACAACATTTAGACTAGAGCATGGGGACACCACTACTACTACTAACATTAATTGCTAATGATAAAATAATAATAATGTATCATATTGATGCATACTTGTGTGGAACCAACATGTTGCATTAGATTAAATTAATCATGTAAATATGTAAACAAACTGCATCATATCCATCATATCAGAGATGAACGACTGATTTTTAACATAAGGGCAATATCAGCAAACTGATATATCAGTCTAACCCTAATAACACGAATACTAGTGTGTGAGCCTGGGCTCCATAGTGAGAGAATACATTGATTCAGCTTGGGTCCCTACATGACAAAAGTACTAGTTTGTTTTAACAAGCTTGGGTCACAGGGTGGGGAACTAAACTGAGCGGCTTGGCAAAAAAGAAAGCAAGGATCAACTAAGCACTCCTCGTGACTTCAAATAGTTGCACCACTCTGAGGGATTCCTCCGGCTTTTAGAGGCTCAGGTGGTGAAATCCCTAATGCAAGGAAAATGCCCTATAAAGACAGTATGTGAATGGATGTATGATAATGTGACAGTTTTCATACTGTGGCTGTCAGGGGCGAAAATCAACTTTGGTGGGGACAATTACATGAGGGGGACACCAAGGGCCGGATCTACTAAACTCATAGCACGCGCAAATAAATGTACAAACTGATCTACTAACAGTGCACACTGAGCATCTTTCAAATGTGCAAAATAACACGCCTTATCCAGTTAGTACTTTTGCCTCAATGAATATGCAAGATGGGGCATTTACATGCTATTTTGCAAAATACTGGGAGGAGAAAATGTAAATAGATTAATGCAGCACACTCACTGTGATCTATCAAACCTGAATGCCATTTAGTTGACGGAGATTGCGTCTTTATTTAATATGTTTCAAGGGAACGTGCAAATGCCCTGCATGCGTAAAGAAATCAACATTTATTGAAAAGAATATGAATTAAATCACTTTCAAAATACTCAGTCTCAGTCATTTCTAATTGTGTTAAGCCTCGCAAAATCATTCTGAAAATCACATTACTGCAGTCACAAAACAATCTATTACAGCTCTAACATTTATTGTAGCCTATTTTAACCTTCTAATTCTAAGTGGATCAACCCAGTGTGAGGCAAAGTTTTGGTTTGGTTTGCAGGTTTGAAACGTAAAAATGTGCTATAATATGTGTCTATAATCAGCACACGTGCTTTCATTGCGTATTATTAATATTATTTAAATTACATAGTTGTGTTTACGGTGACATATTGGGGGGATACATCTTATTTTCCCCAGGATGGGGGGGTCATGTCCCCCCCGGGATTTCCGCCTATGGTGGCTGTGGAACCTTGTAGATCTCCTGGAAGTTTAATATTTAGTGAACATTCTGTTGTCCAGTAGGTTTTCTATTGATCTTAGCTGTGATGTACTGTGTGTTGTTATTGAAGAAAACACAGTGTTTGCCCACAGTAAGCATGGCAGTTGGATTTACTGCTGCCCAAAGTAAACATGGATCTCATGTTGCCTCAAAATAAACAGTCTGGATTTAAACGGCAAAAAACACCAGACTTCTTGACGGATCTGGTCTTCTCATAGCTGTCTACCCGTCTAATGTCTTTTTCCTGTTCAGACCACAACGTAAAGATCAGATCTGTGCTGCAAATGATCAACAATCCGATTTCCTGTTTGTGTGTAAATGCAGCCACTGCAGACACACACACACATGGTAGCTAGCTGCAGTGGCCAAAACAAACATGGCAACAGTGCTTCAGACTCCACAGAGCTGTCATACTATTGACTGAAGGAGGATGTACAGCCTAGATTAGATGTCAGAAATGTGTAGGCCTGAAAAAACTGTTGCATGACACACACTCTTACATACGTGCATGCATACACACACACACACACACACACATACACACTCTTGGGCCATTAGCAATCAATATTAGGCGGATGTTTGATGTGTTTATTCTGGGAATGCAAGAGGTCTCATGCTTCCTGTCATAAACACAACTGTTCTGTATGTTCATTCAGCAGTGGGTCAGCATGGCAGGAGTCATGACCATCACTGACAGACTCACAAAATATATTCAGGCTATAGGTCAGTGTTTGAAAACAGGGATTCTAAAGGAAATATCCACTGTTTAGATATCATCAATTTGTGATGTTCAATGTATTCCAGGCAGTGGTGAGCGGTCATAATAAGCTATAAATGCGGCTCATGCCCAAGGCATTTGAAAATAATGAGAGCATTTACATATTAAAATTTCATTTTAATTTTTTCTATTTCAATGTTTTATTTTATTCTAATCAACATAAGCATTATTTACATGAAAACGTGTCATTTAAATATTTGTTAAATATATTTGTTTCTTACTGTCCAATTATTTTCAAACTACAATACTGCGATGCGGTGGGAACGCAGTAAATAATCATTTCCCAGAATGCCTTTTGACATCCCCCAGAGAGGGGGCATGAACTTCATTCAGCAGTAGCTGTTGCTCTTACATTTAGGTGGAGAGAACGATAGCGATGGTGCACTAAGAGTCGAGAAAAAGCAAGTTACATCCCTTACTCAAAACACAACATGTCTTGTGGCTGCATTGCATTCTGGTCTATTGAGGCTACAGGTATCGCTTCCTCTTCTACGATGGATTTCTCCCTGTATGATTGTTGAACATCGGTGCAAAATGGCGGCTCTAGAAAGAAGCTCTTGCTCTTTGATTCTGAGGGACTGACACCAAAACCTGACATTTGCTATTTATTGATGTTTTAGATAGCTGAAACATTTTCTACTATTAAACTTCATTGTAGTTGCATGGGAATTATCTGGACGTCTTCTACGTTTGGGCAGTTATCCACTAAAATAAGACAAATACACCACCAAGCAACAAAATGGACCCAGAAATGGAAGGTACATCGCACATGAAATGTTCTGAGGCAAGACACCGCATATATACCAGTTCCAGACACTGACCTCTGACCTCCCTGTGTGTGTGTGTGTGTGTGTGTGGGGGGGGGGTGTAATGAATGAGTTCTACGTGTATGCCATTTGTGTATGCCAAACAAAGACTAAAACTAAAAGTATGTAGTGTTCATGTGGTGTCAGATTTGTTGGATAAATGGGTTTCCAGCTTGGGAATTTCACATGAATGATACTCATATAAGATGAGTGAATCCCCAGTCTGAGGAAATGTTGATACCAAGACACCACTATGAGGTTTTCAACCAGTGTTAATTATCACATTTGTGAATTTAATTATTGTGCTTCTTATTGTTATATTTCTTCTGAATTCAGATTCAGATTCACATTCTGAAAAATAGTCTTCATCTTCTCAGTGAATTAAAAAAAACAGTTAAGAAGAACATTCAGTAGATACAGGACATAGAGGAGACAGACATAAAAGCAGCAGCAATGCCAGACATCGTAAAAACAAGTACATGTGCAATACTGTTAGTGTTGCAAAGGTACAGAGCGAGTCTTACGGTTTGTAGTTTTTATTGTTCGGGGTGAATCATTTATTTCTCATAATGTAGCACTTTATTACCTGTAGCTGTGAGATGGTGAGAGGGTAGCGGTAGAGGATCCAGGTCACATTCTCACTACAAGGTGGCGTGGTCAGAGACCCTTCATACACCCAGTAGTCTCTCAGCAGGGGGTCTGGGGGGCAGATGAAGCTTTTGACGTAAATATATTTATTTTAAATTTCACACTATGCCAATGAAAAATCGTTGTTATTCTTTAACTGTATTGCATTGCAGCCACACAATAACAATAAGCAATCCTATAACAGTTGAACAGTGAAATGGTGTGAGTAATGTTCATTTTCCACCAGTGATGTGGTGGTCAATTTGAAAAAAGGCCCTAGAAATTACATTATACACTTCATATATTCGGTATGTAGTTGAAATCAGATAGTTTTCTTCTCACCAGGTAACAGAGTGTTGGGGTTGAAGCAGGGGATTATCTTGGTCTTTCCCTTATGGAAATACAGTTATACAAATTACAATTGTTATTATCATTCATAAACATATTCTATTCTACTCTACCCAATTTTTCCATCGGATTATTAAAATGTCATCTAATCTAAACTATTTTACCAAATGTTCCAAATGTTATGTAATCATTTCTAATGTAATCTAATCCTGTTCTATTATATTCTATTATATATTTGTTTTCGTATTATTTTCTATTATATCAAATTATAACGTATTCTATTCTATTAAAAAATTCTGATTTCAAGGGAGTAATGTAATCTGTTCTATTGTATTCCGTTGTCCCACCTTGTACTGCAGGTCCTGTAGAACTTCAGTGATAGCCTTCAGACCCAGATGCTCCTTACCGATCTGATAGAAACGCAACAGGACGGTCAGCAGGTTTGCCAGTGCATCTTCTAAAGACAACGAAGTCAGAAATGTCCTCAAGACGTCAGCTGATCTTAGTTTATATCTGCCACATTGTTACTGGAAGTACACAGGAAGTAGAAAGCACGGGAGCTGTCAAAAACAGGAAGTGCAAGGCTGACTCAGCTGGCATGACTCAGATCTTGAAGGGTTGATTCTCACAGAGTGGGTTCATGTCTCAGAGGTGTATGGGAAAGTCAGGGAATATCCGGGAATTTTACAAATGAGTCTCTAAACAGGAATATAGCAGAATGTATTTTCCAACTTGTTTCATACATTCATTGCGTTAGATGTTTTTTCAGCCCAACTGGAGTGAAAACCAGACTGTTCACCCCTTCAGAAAAACAAAACCAGGAGGGAAGAACATTTTTAGGTCAGTGAAGTGCTCTGACCAAATTATGGAAAGTCATGGAAGAGTCAAGGATTTTTACCTCAGGGCCACAGTGGGAACCCTACATACACATATTTCAAAATATACAAAAAGAGGCCCTAAAGTGTATTTGTACATGATTATGTAGATTTAAGTGGGGATGAGATCCGCCTCATTCACAAACAAATATCTAATCCAAACTCTGTCCCTGCTGAAACACTGTTGTTCCACTAATGGCCTTTGTGTTTGTATGTTTGCATTTATTGAAAATATTTCACTCTGAAATGTAATGAATGGGTGTTTAATGCACTAACTGATGTGACAAACAAACGTGAGTTTTGCATCCGGTTTGAGGCTGAAAATTACAGACTTTTTCATTTTCCAATTTTAAAGCGTTGTCAGAAATTAGTAGGCCTTTGTTTTTAACCACGATTTGCCGGTTACTATATCCAAAAGACAGTGGAAAAAGTGAAATTGTATGTGTTTTATGTGTGACTTTTGAAAGAGTGCATATATTTTTTTATATATATAAAAATGTAAAAAAAGAATGACTTTGACTACTAATGCTACTATTCCTATTGAAGTGTTCTATGCTACTTGTTACTATTGAAGTGTTCCATGCTACTTGTTCCTATTGAAGTGTTTAGCTGAAAGACTGCGTTGTATAGTTGGTCTGACTAATGTTCACGAAAAATGTACTATTGTAAGTCGCTTTGGACAAAAGCGTCTGCTAAATGATGTAATGTAATGTAATGTAATATCCACTGTAGTCTGAATATATTTTGTGCTATAAGGTGTTTTGGTAGTCTTTCTCTGGAATAAAACATAGCTGCACTTTGGGTCATGATTTGTATCCCCAAAAGCTTATTTCCATTTTACATATCAACATCTTTCATTACATATGTGAATACTTCCAAAATGTTGGACAGATAAATAAATTCCCTATTACGGTATATATTTTCTGTGAAACTGTGAGGGAAAACAACACTTCGCCTGGCTAAGATATGAACAAATCTCCCATGAAACCTTTATGAAGCCCTATTAACAGCTATGGACTATTCTCGCTGCTGCAGTTTTTTCCCCCAGGCCATCAGACTTCTCAACCAGCAACATTAACCAGCACCGGCACGGTGGCGCAGTGGTTAGCACCGTCGCCACACAGCAAGAAGGTCCTGGGTTCAGATAGGCCCTTTCTGTGTGGAGTTTGCATGTTCTCCCCGTGTTCGCGTGGGTTTCCTCCGGGTGCGCCGGTTTCCTCCCACAGTCAAAGACATGCAAATATATGTGTTTGTGTGTAGTGTGGTGCATGGTGTGATGTACTATGTATATGACACATGCAATGTATACTTGTATGGGGGCGGCAGTAGCTCAGGAGGTAGAGTTCCCGCCCCGCAACTGCAAGGTCGGCGGTTCGAGTCCAGCTCCTCCGCCAACGGTATGACATGTAAGTCGCTTTGGATAAAAGCATATGCTAAATACTAAATGCAATGTAATGTAATCTGCTAAATGTAATCTCAGTGATCACATTGATCACTTGATCACCCCAATGTATATGTGACAGACGGAGGGAATTTAGGAGGAGGGAGGTAAAAGAGGGGAGGTACGTGTCGTTCCCGGCGTGGACACTGAGGCCCAAATGCGGACATCCGCCGCGATAGATGGGAGGCAGCTGAGGCAATTAGGGGGAGCAGGTGGGGCCAATCAGAGCACGGGGCGGTAGAGTTTAAAAGGGGAGAGAAAGCAGAGGAAAGTGAGCGACCCATGGGAAAAGTAGGAGGAAGTAAGAGAGAGCGTGGAATGAGACTGCCGAGAACATGGATGGAGCCCTGTTTGGTAAAGACCCATTACCGTCTGAGAACCCTTCTCCTGCTTTGACCCCCGGACTGTACGAGAGCCTTCCCCGTGTACTGACCCCTGGACTGGACAAAGACAAACCCTTAAGTGACATTGCCCATAACAGACTAACCCATTTTCTCCCCGAGACAGTGAATAAAATACTGTGCTCTGTTATTCTGTGTGTGGACAGCCTCTCTGTTGTCTCCGGTCATGTGAACACTCATTCCACCCACGAGTGTGCCACAGTATGCTCTAGTCACTTCCTATGTACATTAACTGTACCACCACAATTTAGTGTACATATCCATCAGTACTCCTTCACTTTATATTTATAATATTTAATACTTTTATTTCTACTGTCTATATCCCCCATCTTTTGTGGATCTGGAATTGCTGCTGATGTTTGACTGTTGTGTATATTTTTGCTACTCTTGCCCTTAGTTGTGCTTTTTATTTTTTAATGCCTAATATGTAGTTGTTGCTTGTTGTTGTTGTCTTAGTGCCATGGATTTCACTGCTCAGAATGACCTTGTGTTATACAGTGCACTTGATCAATAAAACACTGTGACATTTTGACCTATACTGTACTGACATGGATGTTTACCTGTACAAAAAGAGCTATGATGAGGACTCCATTCCTCTTCCCCAGAGCGTCCTCTACACTGTTGAACAGAGTGCTGTTCCAGTGGATCAGATGGAGCTAGAGACAGACAGATGACAAAAACAATGACAGCTAGTCTGTATTTGAGAGGGCGTTGTTGTAAACAGGTGCAGGGAACAGTAGCAAGTGAGAGGGCGTACTATTAGACGGAGAAACCATCAGCTGGCGGTGACTGAGGGCTTTCTATACAGGCCATTGTGTCAAGTCAATATGTAGTCTACTGGAGAGAAGACTACTGGACATTAAGTGAAAAACCCAGTTTTCTGCCACGCAAATACAGTTGGAGACAACAGATTCTCTCCCCGGGACCCCATAAGCAGAAATATTTGTTGTCTGGAAGTGCATGAAAGTTCCTGGAACAAACTTTGTAGTTCTATAGAGCTGAAACGTGGGACTGGAAGTAAATGTCCCGTTCATTTTTCCCATAGGTAATTTGACCATTAGCCAGTGGCGAGCGGTGACCTCCGGAGCTGGGCACGCTGCTCTCCGGGTTACTGGGCCCATGCTGAGGATGGATGATGTTATGATGCTGCAAGACACTAAAGACAAACATGTCTACTGAATGGCCTACAAGTGGTAATGGTTTCAAGTCTGTGTTCAGTATTAAAGTCACAATGAAACAGCATTTCGAGAGCGTCTTGCTTTGTGTGATGTATTTCCTGTTGAAACAGGATATTGGGGCGGGACATAATGCGAGGAGGCTCATTCAAAAGTCTAAACCAATGGGATGTCAATTAAGGAGAGAAAGGCGGTTTTATTTGATGGGAGGGGCGGAGGGGAGGAGGGGTTGGAGGAGTATTGCTTTAATCTTGCCGGACAGTTAAGATGTCAAAAGTGTCAGAGAAGGTCAAAGCAGTTTGTTCAAAGACACAAGACGTATTCAGCTACAATTTTGTCTGAAGGACAAACGAAAGTCTGATTATATAAACAGAGTGTGTGTATTTTAGTCTTTTGAAGGCTGTTGGTCTGGCCTCCCAAACACACACACCTCCGTGGTCATGGCCTTGTGTGTGTGTGTGTGTGTGTGTGTGTGTGTGTGTGTGTGTGTGTGTGTGTGTGTGTGTGTGTGTGTGTACTCTCCACCTCCATAGGG
>OMOT01010437.1:2047-12350 GCA_900312575.1 Acanthochaenus luetkenii | reverse complement strand
AGATTTATAAATGTGACAAGACAGGGTTTCAGCTGAACTCCAACAGGAGGAAGGTAATCGTGCCCCGTGGGAGAAAACACACGTACAAGCAGTACCCAGGGAACAAGGGAGCACATCACCGTCCTGGCCTGCTTCAACACGCACACAAACACATGCTTGCAGACACACAGTGTTTCCTCTAACATAAAACCGATATGTCTGAGGATCAGGAGAGGGAGGATGTGAAACCAGTGTCAGGCTGTGGATAAGAGGCAGAACCAGACAGAGAGGAGAGAAAATTAAACAGAGGGAGAGAGAGTATAAAGACTTTCACGCTAAAAGAAAATGGATTCTGAAAATGAATGAATAATTTATTATAAGAGAGGAGGATTTCTAAAGAAGACGATATATTTTATATAGTTATATTTCAGTGTTACGGCAGAACAATAGAGAGAAGGAAAGAGAGAGTAAAGACTCAAAGAGATGTCTCCTCTGACATCATGAAACGTAGCTTGAAAATGGTGCCAGGCATATCAAATACAGAGCAAGGGATTCTGGGTAGAATATAAAGTTAACTCGCTGCCAGGGGTGAATCTCTGAACTTTGTTAGAGAGGTGAAGGAGAGAAAGCAAAGCTCTGTGACTCTAGAACCAGTCTGTCTAATAGTGAATTACATCCATCCCTAAATCTAAATAGAGGAATAAGTGTTACAAAATGTTACAAAAATACATTCGAGCAAGTATGGGATTTAATATGGAACTGATACAGGATCCCCGGCAGTCCACAACCATATCGGCCCCCGTTTCCTATAGAAAAAGGCAACAACTGTCCTTGGACCGCCAAAGGATCTTGCACCGCCTAAGGATCTTGCACCAGGGCCAACTGAAATCTGCAGTCACAACCTAGTTACAAATTAGGTTAGAAAAGTTAACTAGAAAGAACAATTGAATTATAACTTTGACAACATCACACTGATAATAAATAAGATATTTACTGTCCCATATCACAAAATTACCATAATATATCTGTGGTACAGTGTCCATAATAGGACATTCTCGTTCCTCAGGCCAAAAGGCATCAAGTCTCAGACAAAAACGGCCTCGTTCCTCAGACAAAACGGCCTCAGGTCCTCACCCTAAACTAACGTTACCCTTAAAGTGGTACGTTTAATTTTTTGTTTTTGTCTCCATCTTTGATGCAAAGCCTTCATCAATGTAATGCTTTTGCGCTGCACTTCCCAGAGATCACCTGTCAATCAAACAGTGTGTCCAGTACTGTCCATTTATTTATATTAAAATGCTATGGATTATCCCTTTAACTCTTAGCCTAACATCAGACAAATCCTAATTCTAACCTTAATCCTAAACCCATCCTCTAACCTTAAACTAGCTTCTTGCAGAAGTAAGGATCTATGAAATGTCCTCACTGTGGAGGATTTCATCATCATCTATCCCTGTGAGGACATTTGGTAAGTACAAGCGCACACACACATACACAAAAAAATTGCCAGAGAGAAAGACTAAGATAATTCTTCATCTTCTTCTTCTTATTTCCCTCCTCTTCTTCCTCACTTCCCCACTTATTGTTTGTAAATCTCTTATCTCTGTGGCTGCCTATGAATCGTAAATGTATTAAACAGAATAGGAGCAGTCAGGTGACTACACTATGACTCGGTCACCATGGAAACGTAGGTAGCAACCCTCAAGGCGATGTATTTAGAGGTGCATACACACACACACACACACACACACACACACACAATATGCTTGTGATGTTATTGTGGTAAAAACATGCTATTGACTTCCATTGATTCCCTAACCACCACTGCTACCTGTCTAACCCTTAACCTGACTCTAATTCAAAATCTAACCTTTAACCTGGAAAGTAAATATTGTCCTAATGAGCTCCATAAACTATATATATTTGTTCTGCCATAATGGCAATAACTTGCGATGTATACTGACACATCCACTTCAACCGGTAAATCTGTCTACGAAGATGATGTGTCTTTATTTAGTCGTATTTTCTTCAATATGTTTAGTTGCTATAATTGTTTATCATTAAGTTTCATCTAATGTAATTTAAAACTGTCATCACACATGATCGCACCTCCAGGTTTTATTCTTGTAGTGACTTTTAGACTGTACAACCTAAAGGAAGTGATTCCAATGCCTAACACTGGATTCAATTCCGGTAACACGGACAAAAATGTAAGGTACACTGTCTCACGGCCTTTTTGTAAAGAGATCGTAACCGAAAGGTAGGTGACGTAAATTAATACATATTTGAGTAGCTAAGTATGACATTTCATAAACTTTACATATTTAAGCATATAAAAACATGAACTTACAAACTAGTAAGCAAGAAGCCTTGAATTCCAATTCGGGCAACAGTGTATTCATGTAGAGAGTCGCCTGTTTCTCCTCCCTACCACTTGAAATCAGTCCATTATGTTGCTAGCTAAAAAAAGCCTCAACAAGCCAGTGAAAATATCAAACACACTAGCAGATGTGGACGTTTTGATGTGGAAGAGGCAGAGAAACACGGGATCAGAAGAAGCAGTGTTGCTTAAAAAAACGAAAAGGCTTCTCGCCAAGAACGTCTGAGTCCTACAGATATGATCACTGATAACCAGGATAATGCCTGATGTTTGTAGCTTAAAAAGTCAGTTTTTGGCACTTACTACTATTATTACGATCAAGTCGAATACAGTTATGCAACTTCATTTTACTTTTTGCTGCAACCTCTTGGTCGTGTGTGTGTGTTTATGAGGTTGGAGGGCCATCTAATATAGTGTGCTGTTATTACTATTTTATCATTTTGTGATATTAGATGTTGTAGTGAGATGATAGTCTATTAAGATGCATAACAGTCATACAACTTTGTGCCATTTTGTGTGTGCATGTGTGGAAAAGAGCAGGCTAAAACAGTAAAGCAGCAGTAGATCTAGTTTGGCTCATTTTCTGTAAAGTCCTTTGAGACAGACATGCTTGTGATAAAGGGCGATATAATTAAATGAACTTGAACTTTAACCATTAAACAGTTTGGTTCCAAACAATTTCATTAAGTAATAATACTGTATTTATGTTTTGGCAGATGCCAAGCATTCACCATTTGGCCAAGAGGGAGAGGAAGAAGCGGCAGTGGGCCCCGGAGGCCATGGAGCAGGCCATTGAAGAGTTGAGGGCGGGCAGGTGCAGTGTGAGTCCACCCTGTGTGACCGAGTCAGTGGAAAGATGGTTTCCGGTTACCACATTGGTTGGCGTACCATCCTCACCCCTGAAGATGATAATTCCCTGGTAGAGTGTTGTTTATACTCTGCCAGTTATGGGTTTCCACTGACGAAGCCACAGGTCCTGGCCCACGCTCTGGCTATCTACAACCTCCGCCATCCGGAAAACCCAAAGACCACCATTAGCCAGACGTGGTGGGTCAATTTCCGGAGAGACACCACCAACGTCTCACTGTAAGGATCCCAGACACCATCGACCGTGGGAGAGCAGCCTGTGCCAAGAGGGGCCCTATCGAGGAGTACTTCTCCCTGCTGTCCACCATCTTGGAGGAGCATGGGTTGAGGGAGAAACACTGTCAGATTTATAAATGTGACAAGACAGGGTTTCAGCTGAACTCCAACAGGAGGAAGGTAATCGTGCCCCGTGGGAGAAAACACACGTACAAGCAGTACCCAGGGAACAAGGGAGCACATCACCGTCCTGGCCTGCTTCAACACGGCTGGGGTGGATGTCCCCCCTTTTATTATTTACAAGGGGGGCTACCCAGGGAGACCATACAACAAAGAGGGAGTCCCCCATACCCTCTATGGAAAATCGCCAGCGGGGCACTTAGACTCCGAACTCTTCAGGAAGTGGTTTGTCCAGCATTTCCTGAAGTATGCCTCCCAGGAGCGGCCTCTGCTGCTCGTCTTGGATGGCCACCAGTTCCATCTGGATCCAGAGCTGGTCCGGGCAGCACAGAGGGAAGGGGGTCATCCTCCTGTGCCCTTGAAGACAGATTTATTTGGGCTTGTGGGAGATCTGTCGGCAGTTTTCAAGGGTCCGAGAGACTCATACCAGAGGCTAAAGGATCGGAGGGATACGGCTATTGACACACCCCAGGACTCCCTCCCTAGCCGCAGAAGAGGAGTATCCCTCGGGGCTGTTCCCACCACCAGTTCCGGAACCTCCATCGCCAGTCCCTCAGCCCCCTCGGTCCCCTCTTCACCCTCCCATGGTCCCCAGCTGCCTGCCTCTAGAGCCCATCCCCACACTCACCTGCCTGTCAGGGGAGAACACCACCGGCTCCCGACACCTCTCCTTCTCTATTGCCTGCTCTAAATGGTATTTTGGTTGCTTAACAATTTGTTAAAAAACAATATCATATTTTCACATTTCGCTTTTTGGGATGACTTTTCATTGTGGGGTGGCAGTAGCTCAGGAGGTAGCGTTCCCACCCTGAAACCGCAAGGTTGGCGGTTTGAGTCCACCTCCTCCCGGGAAAAAAGAAACTGTTATAGTGTCTTTGAGCAAGACACCTAACCCCAAATCACTCCCGTTGAGCAGGTTGGCGCCTTGCATGGCTGCCTCTGCCAACAGTGTGATGATATGTAATTGCAATAGATATTGATGTTGTTATCTTGAGCATTGATCATCACGTAGAAATGTTACCATATCTATCAAACCATATAATTTCCATCATCCGGCAGCCTCCGAGGGTCCAAGGCTTCCTCATCCTCTCATGGTAATTTTTTTCCCCAATCTGTTGAAGCAATGTGAAAAATGTAAGGTGCAACTTAATGTTGCCTGACCTTAACAAAATTAATGTCTATTTTCAGTTCTGATTCCCTCGGTGGACTTTGCCGGTGGCTCCTCTCTCTCTCACCATGGTATGTTTGGCAGTATTTTTTTGATTAGGATAGGTCAGTGTTATGTAATGCAATCAATTAAAGTTCAAACTTAATTTTGGAAGAATTCCGTTTTTACAATAACAAACAAACTTGTAGTACTTGTGAAACTTGTGTATATTCAGCTGGCTTTCTTCTTGAGCATAAGGTGTTTGACAAGTTTCAATAAGGTTTCTGTGTAAAGCACAGCACAGAGACAGCACTACTAAGCGGGGGCGGTTCTAGGATTTGTGGGGTGGTCAAGGGGGGGTCAAATGAGTGCTTGGGGGTGGCCTCTAAAATGGTAGCTGAAGGCAGGGCTTAGCAGTGAGGTGTCACGTTCGCAGGCGGTAGTATCTTCAATATTTATTCAACATTCAGTATTTTTTATCACAATAACAAATATTGACTGAATCACTCAAGTTCAATATTTGTTATTCTAATTAAAAATACCATTGAAGAGAGCCAAGCAACCACATCACTTCCACGCCCTGCCTCCAGCTACCTTCATTACACAAACACCACTTGCTGTTTGTTTAATGAAACAGGACTGTAAGAAATAACTGTGATGTGAAACACACAAGATGTTTAGCTACTTTCTACAAACTGTTGTTGGACAATATTTTGTGTTCTGACCTGATGATTACTCTTCTTACTTCTGCTCTGTATATACCCCAGGCTGGCTTTACCTGTAGTACAGCTGGTAGGGTCACAGCTCATTTGGCCCTGCCTGTCCTCGGTGACCTCATTTTCACCCTGTCTGGGTTCAATTGTTTGAACCTGGCCATCATCAACTGTCTGGCATGGCTTCATCTTTGTGAAGAAACCCTCAATATGTCCCTTTCGTTTAGACATCTCATATCCCTAAAACAAACATTAAGAGTAATCACATCATGCAGAAATGTTTTCCTTAATGATAAAGAACATTCCCAAATCAAATGGTGTTAGATACTGCTTGAATTCATACACATATCACCAGCAACAACAAATAGGGGGGAGGGATTATTCAAGCTGCCAGAGTGGAGCGTATGATGAGCTTTGACCTTAAAAAGCAATGGACCTCATAATGGAAAATTTTCTTAAGCGTCTTCTTAAATGTCTTACAAACTTCGTAAGACCAACCCTAAGAAAGACCCCCGCTGGATTCATGAACACGTGGAAATGTGTTCTTAAACCGCCTAAGTGTTCTCAGCTGCGCTCGAATGAGGAATGCCACTAATTCTTAAATTTAATTAAATTGAAGGCACGTTCTCATACACCTGAATTTACATGCAGACACGCCCCACCAGCCCCTTATAAGGGCATGCAACCATAGGACCGTGTGCACACAGAAGGTTTTATTTGTCACATGCAACATCAATCAATCAATCAATCATGTATTATTTATATAGCCCTTTTATACAAGCATGTCTCAAGGGGCTTTACATTGCATGCATTATATACATAGTACCATCAATCCATCCACCCATCGTGTATACCCGCTTACTCCTATTCAGGATCATGGGGGGCTGGAGCCTATGCCAGCATGCATCGTGCGGAAGGCAGGGAAACACCCTGGACAGATCGCCAGTCCATCACAGGGATAACACACGGAGAGACAAACACAGTCACACTCACATTCACACCTACGGGCAATTTAGAGTCTCCAATTCACCTGACCTGCATGTCTTTGGACTGTGGGATGAAACCTTAGCACCTGGGGGAAACCCACCCGAACACGGGGAGAACATGCAAACTCCACACAGAATGGGTCAGGCGAGATTTGAACCCATGACCTTCTTGCTGTGAGGCAACAGTGCTAACCACTGAGCCACCATGCCACCATAAAACCAACAATAAGACAAAAACAATAGAGAACAAGACGGTATATGGACTATTAATATTAGGGTGACCAAACATCCTCTTTTACCCAGACATGTCCACATTTTGGGTCCTAAAACATCTGTCTGTTTTTTAAATGAATTCCTTAAACTGTCCAGGTTTTTGCGTTGCATTTCCCCCGAAAATTTGAATTCTTTATATTTTTCGTTCCATAAGTCTAACGTTACGCATCGACTATTTTAAATGTTGGCTTTACGCACAGTTACCAGTTTGTATTAAACTATTCTGTAATTCCATTGAGTGTTGTCCAGTTAGATCTAGTTGGGCTCATTTTCTTTTTGTTAAATTAACATTTGTTATTTGAGGCTATAATTATATTATTTCTAGTCTAAGACTTTGAGAGATATGTTGTTACATAGCTGCATTTTCGATTCAATAACTAATACACTAACACAAACCCATAACACTAACAGCATCTCACCACAACATTACATTTGTGTACCAAGTCCAACTATTTCCCATTTCAGCCTTAGGACTGCTCACCACCGGTGAATTGCTTTCTCCGAGTAGTGAATGAGTCCTTACCCCAAGTAAAGGAGTTCAAGTATCTCAGGGGACAATGGAGCTTGAGATGGGCCGGAGAATCGGAGCAGCGGGTGTTATATCCTTCACCGTTTCAGCTTTCTTAGATAACAATGATAACTTGGACTACGACGGAACGATAAACATTTATTCTGCCACAGTAGCACGTTAACAATGGTTGATTACCCACACTAGAATGATAGCCTGAGGTTACCCATAACTCTGTGTTCCTGCCTATGGAACTCATACTAGCCCAAAATACACAACAACGGGAGCGGTATTGCATTCACTTTACCACACCATTGTGACGAAAATATCTACCGGTCAATCTTCGTTCCTACTCTCAGCTATGGCCATGAAGATGGGCCATGACCAAAAGAACGAGATTGTGGATATAAGTGGCCAAAATTTGTTTTCTCAGGAGGGTGGCTGACATCTCCACGAGAGACTTGGAGTAGAGCTGCCGCTCCTTTGCATGGAAAGGAGCCAGTTGAGGTGGTTCGGGCATCTTGTAAGGATGCCACCTGGTCGCCTCCCTAGGGAGGTTTTCCAGGCACATCCAGCTGGAAAGAGACCACGGGGCAGACCGAGGACTAGGTGGAGGGATTATATCTCCACGCTGGCTTGGGAACGCCTTGGGATCCCCCAGTCAGAGCTGGTTACAGTAATTGGCCAGGGAAAGGGAAGTTTAGGGCCCCCTGCTGGAGCTGCTACCTCTGCGACGGTTGAAGATGGCTCATTGCAACTTTGAGGTATTTGGTACATACAGGTAACTAATTAAAACAAGAGCAGGGATCCTTCCACACTGAATCAGCAAGCTTCATGTGCCTTGACTTCACTGGTTTTGGTTCTGGCACAAGTCCAACCACACTCTCATGTGTGTACCAGATCACATCATCCTTCATTGGCCCAAAAAAACAATTTCCCCCTACATTGTGCATTGTTTGGACAAAAGCTCTGCATCAATATCTTGAATAATGCCTGGATAAGGCTTATTGTTGTACAGAACGACACACCATTTACCGATCAGCTCCTAAACAGCTTAAAGCAACACACACACACACCAGCAACAACTTACATTTGAATTTGTTTATACCGCGACACTTAAAGCGTGTTGCGGAAATAAAAATTTTGCTAAAATTACAGATAACTGGCAGCTAGCAAGGTGTGTTACATTAGCATTGACTCTTAGCATCTTATATACATTAGTTCATGAGTAATATACATTTATTGTTTAAATATAGTTCAAAATACACAATTACTATGCTGAATGGTAAGGACACACAATAAATACTTCACAAGAAAAGATTATCTTTACCTTGATTTTCTTGATCTTGAGAGGTCACATAGTGTGGGTGGTCCAAATTGTCATCTATGTGCTCACTTGCTAACTTCTGTTTCCGTAGAAACTAGTGGTGTTTGGCTGTGAAAAAACTTTTTCTGTGGCATTTGTTCAGTGTCGCGGTAAGGACTCAGAAGTGACAGGCGCATTTAGATGAAAAAAAATCATTTAAATTATCAGTAAACAAATTGTTGAAAAGTAATATTTATAGGAAACAATTCAATTTTAAATAGTGTCATATTGTAATAGAATTAGATCATTTTATGTATCTCAACATTGAGACCACAGTTGTGGGACATTAACAAAAGTGGTGTTTGGACCCATAAAATGCCTCAAAAATGTTATTAAATCAAATTATTTAGTTTATAATTTTTTATGTCAAGATGTGTAATAATATGTATATATTTATCAAGCATCAAATTGTTACATAAACCCAACATTTCATTGCTGGGACTTAAAAACGCCCGTAGTTGCTGAAACACTCAAAAACAGTTGTGACGTCTTTTGTTATTGTTACTCTGCTCACGGTGTGTATTTTCAACATCGCTGTCAGTTCATCTTGGTATCAGACAAGTTCAATCCTATAATAGATATGAACAGTCATCCAACAATTTCAAATATGAGCAGTAATTCCGACTGGAGCATGAAGGCCTGCCGCGTGAAGGTAGCTTTAGACATTCAGATTGACTCACTTGGACTGCTTGTCTAAATCCACTATGTATCCCTTGCTTTCCATTCTCTCACTCTGCCGCTTTCTTTTCTCCTCCTCTACCTCTCCTTCCTTCCCTCCATCCATCTCTTTCGTTCCCCTTTACTAACACACCTTGCTCTCTGTATTTGCAGTCTAATCCAGTCTTGATGTAAGGCTTTCTAACAAAGTGGCGGAGGTAAATATATTGGATTAACAGCAGATTAATGATGATTAATGCTGCATAATGAGGACTAATCTGGTGCTCCTGTGTTCAGCTGTGTTTTAATGTGTTTTCTCTGCTCCTCCTCACTGGCTGAGTCATCTGCTTCTATGTATGGCCGCTGAAATATACACGAGATGTTGGTTTATCGAAATAAAAAACGCTGGAGTTGTTTAAACGAGAAGGTTTGTGTCTCTTGGATCCAGTGGGGGTAAATCATTGGTACAGAAAATGCACTGCATAATGCAAACACACGCACGCACACACACACACACACACACACACACACTCTCTAAACTTTTAGAATGCACACGCAAATTAGTACCCTGTATTTGGGATCTTAGTAGATCAGGCCTTCAGATCAGTGTTTCTCAACCCCAATGTAATTTTGCATGTATCCTTGAACACACTACCTCACATGCGTATGTGCCCATGCTTGCGGGCACAGACACACACACACACACACACCTTCATATATTCTCACATACACTCTCATATGCATGCGCACACACAAACACACAGATGCACTCGTGTATTCTCACTTACACTCCCGCTCATTCTTTCTCTCACGAACACACACACACACACTACACACACACATTCACTCATGTATTTCGACAGTTCATTCTCTTTCTCATAAATATACACACACACACACACTATGCCCTTGAACAGTGTGAGGAGAAGGGAAAGGTCACAGACAATCAGCCCAGGGTCCTCTGAGGCTCCGCATCCAGGACGCCACCTTAGGGAGTCCCACTCCTTCACCACTGCTTTCTCCCTCTCTAA
>OMOT01010423.1:5425-19393 GCA_900312575.1 Acanthochaenus luetkenii | reverse complement strand
TTTCGCTTAGGTGGTGGCGGATTGCTAGAATTAACGCAATTGTTCTTCCTAGGCGGAGTGGAGGAAGACATTTTGCCGGCATCTCTCATAACTAAGGGCAACCGTGGCAGACATAGTAGTCTACTACTAGTAGGGGGAGAGGACGCCGTTGCACAGGATGACCGCTGGCTACGAATATGCTCGCCAATTACTATTTCCTGTGTTTGATTTTGTTTGCAGTTATTTTAAGTTTTGTTGTGTGTATGGAACTTAATTTATGACAATACGGAAAAAATCACGTCCCGTTGATTAATCTTTTAATCCTCAATTACGGGACGATTTCGTCAGGGACGTGCACAGACATTTTGAGGGGCAGGGGCTCAAGCCAAAAAACACCCAAAAAACACCCACACCTATCCTGATGTCAGCACACTACATCATGACACCATTAAATAGAACAGTATGTCTAAACACACACTCATTCACATTGGCAACATCATGCTATGGGTATGCTTCTCTGCATAGGGGTCTCAAAGATTTATGAAGATAGAAAGTAAAATGAGTGCAGCAAATTACAAAGAAAACCTAGAGAAACTTGCTGTAGTCTGCAAGAGAACTTAAACTTGAGAGAGGATTCCTCTTCCAGCAGGACAATGACACCAAACACTGCCAAATCCAAACAGAAACGGCTTCAGAACAAAAAAGTACATTTCCTGTCGGAGTGCAATAAAGCATTTGTAGCAGGACTTGAAAATGTATGTTAATTTATGGCTCCCATCTAATCTGATAGATCTTTGGCAATTTTGCCAAGAAGACTGGGTAAAGATTATTATCCAGATGTGCAATTCTGAGAAAGACTTATCCAAATAAACTCAGAGCTGTAATTGCCACCAATGGTGCCTATATTAAGTACTGATTCAAGCGGAATACTTCATAAATCAGTTATTTTCTGTTTTAAATGTATAATTTAGATCAACTTGTTTGCAAAAAGCCTAAATAAATCCATTGTCATCCTGTATTGTAAAACAATATGAAAACGGGGGTTAAATCTCTTTATAGCTACTGTATGTCAGTATGTTTAAAGGTGCTACATGTGGCATTTTAAACATCAATTTATCATTGTCAAGTTAATTGTGATACCAGAGTATAATTACCATAAACAAATGGGACAATGGTGAAGATGATTGGTCGCCTCTATCTCACACCAGTGGTATTGTTAGTACTAGTGTTTCTCCAAATTTGGACCACGCTTCCCATAAACCCCCCCCTCCCCCTTTTTACATTACATTACATTACAGCATTTAGCAGACGCTTTTATCCAAAGTTACTTACATGTCATACCGTTGGTGGAGGCAGCCATGCAAGGCACCAACCTGCTCAACGGGAGAATTAGGTGTACGACATAATTTTTATGTTTAATGAGCCTGAGTTATAACTTTCTTGAAAAAAAATGTAAGAACCTCTGTTTTAATATGTTGTTTACATTTAGCAACTCTGATCTGACAGAGACACTCATTTGAAATGTATACCTTCTCCAACAGAAAGCTGGAATGCTGCTTAGCTTCTACTGTTAAAATGTTAAGGCTGGTATTGCTGGGCAGTGCTGCATTGTATACACTTTCCTGAAACAAACTCATGTTCAGAAAATGTATAAGCTGGGTCCTTTTTTGATAAAATATATTTTGCACAAAGCAAAATAACACAAGACACTCCAAAATCTGTTGAAAAGTTTTTGTTCAGATGATTTATTGTAACAGAAAGTTACAAATAGAGCTTTACATCTTTCATGTCCATGCACATATAATGTAAAACCGCAGAAAGAGATGTGTCTTACGCTCAGAGGCTGGCTGACTGGTACATGGTGAAGTGGATGAAGTGGATGAAGTGGAATTGTGTCCCTCTTATTACCACAAATGAACAACTGCATGTTCTGTTAACTGTAGATTGACATTTACACTTTACGTAACACTCCTCCTATCCAGGGCAACTTCCATTGAGGAGGTGTGGTATGTTACTCAGAAACACTTGAACAGGACATAACAACAGATGCCCCTCCACATGATGAACAGATTTGCCTCAAGAACCAATGACTTCCACTTGGATTTTCGGCCATTTTGAATTGTGTGAAAAACACTTAAATCCCTACTCCTCCTAGGATCTTTGAGCAATCTGCCAGTAAATCATTACACATACTCTTTGGCCCATTATCTAAAATCCCAGCATACGAAAAGTGTGTACATCAAAACACAAAGAAACTACGAGCCAAGGAATTCGCCATGGGCGTGGCTTTTCACAAAAACAATAGTATCCGTAGGGATGCCCCCCGAAACCCGGTTCTAAACGGGAACCGGTTCAAAATTAGTAAAAACCGGAGTATCGATAAGATCCGACGCTAAATCCCTATATCACTGTAAACATACCTGTCATTTGAATAATATTAATAACACGCAATGGCAGCACTGATGATTATATAAACTTAGCGCGTTGTTATGTTTCTAAAGATTGTGACCCCCCGCCCTTTGTCTCACAATGGTTTGATCACACTGCCCCCCCTCATGACGCAGGTACAGAAGGTGTGTGTGAATCTGACAGTCTGTCGTTGGTGGCTGACTTCCAGTAAGTAGTTCAAACAAAGGACATGTTAACGTCTCTTTACTTCTACCACTCAATACAATAAAACACATTTAGAATCTTCACCAGGCTTCATTTTCTCTGTGTTGAATTACAGGTCGCTCTTTATGTTCACTAGCGGTTAGCTGACGTTAGCTACAGTAACATCAACCAGTGTCAGCAGCTGTTTGAATTGAGTCAATGAGAGAAGCTAGCAAGGCAATGTGATTCCTTAGCTAGAGTGTTCATGTCTACCGTATATATAGGCTAATAAATAAAATATAATTCCTTAGCTACAAATATATTTGAAAGACTTGGCAACTTACTGAGACTGCAGCCACCATGTCCCAGCCCACCCCTTCTCCCTCTACCACCGCCGGTCCCAGCCAAGCCCAAAGTCCCTTCACGCTAGCAGCTACAGGAAGGATGACGGAGGATAATAATCCAAAAGAACCGATAAGAGTATCGATAAAGTACCGAACCGATAAGCAGTATCGATAAGAGTAGTAGTATCGATAAAATCCTAACGATATCCATCCCTAAGTATCCGCATCAAAATTGAATCTAGTGATGTCGCATATTAGTAAGTAGTTCGGGACAATGTCCTGAATTCAATGCTATCACAACTTCGGTGAAACAATGCCAGAGATACAGGCATTTCAATTTCTTTTCACTTTAATTGCTCATAGTCCCCTTCACAACAATAAGTGTTTTAAGCTGGCAGCCCCCCTTTATATTACCATGGGTGCGATCAATTTGCAGATGCTAACCTACCGCTTCTTACGTAGCAACCATAGCCAAAAACACTGTTTTAATGCTGTACCTGCATCATTGCAAGGCTACTACCTGAATTGTGCAAAGCCTATTAGCTGCGAAAACATCCAATCTGCATGTGCCACCTTTGTGCCATGTGATTTTCACAACATTACAATTCAGCACATTATACAACTTGCAGCTGGTGCCTACCTGAAGTCTCAGCTCATGTAAACACCATTCCGTGTGTTGATTTCAGTGGCTCTAATGTGGCTATGGTGGAAACCATGGAGGAGATTTCTAGCCAATTGGCCACATGACGGTGCTATTGCGCTTGTTGAGCTTGATGTGCTTGCTGCTTGGCCCCCGGAAATGCTGCTTGCAGCTTTAATAATAATAATAATCATCATCATCATGTTATCGTTGTTGTTGTTGCTGTTGCTGCTGCTGTTACTGTTGCTGTTCGTGTTAGTGTAATTATGATTACTGTTATTAGATCAAAATTAAATTGCGTTATCATTATGATATGATGATAGGGCAATGACAACAGGAGAAAAGGGCAGCAGGCAGCTACTACTTGTCACGTGAGCACTAGCTGCGTGCGAACCAAGCAAACATAGTTGTTGCACTGACAGCAGTGTGTGAAGGGTCAAGATGAGTCCTTATCAAACTAAATTAAGGAAATTATTAATGACAAATACAATTGTTAAAGTGATATATGTGTATATAAATCTCCTACCATGTTAACTAATAACAAGCTTGTCACGTTTGCTTGACATTAACGTTACACATATTACCTCAGCTCAGCGTTTCATAATGCTAACATGAGTTATTATTAACTTAAGTTAAATGTGTGTTCTCTCTCGTTCTTCTCGGTTCAGACAGTTTGACCATCATGTTAAACTAGGCAATTGTTTTCTGGCAAAGACAGCTAGAGCTGCATTTTAATGTATGACTGCAGGTATTATTATTATATAGATAAGCTAACATTAGCAAGCTTAATTTTACGTTAATGTTAATTTGCCTTTGCTCCATGGTAGATCTTGCTAGATGACTTGTTAGAAAGCTTGTAGTTGAGTACCCGCGTGTGGCTAATGTCACTTAGCTGGCTATGTTGCTTCATCTATGTGTGAAACCGTTTTCAGCTAACTAGCAGATATTTACTAAAGCAAAACCACACAGCTTGCCTGATTGGGCTGGGGAAATAGTTGGTGGTAGCCTTAACTTAAGCATTACAAATTGTTGTAGCTAGATACTTATTTTACATGACTGTGGGAAACAGCTTGCTTTAATTGAGAGCTGCCTCACTTTCCAGTATGAGAGGCTAGTTTTGTTAAAATCATATTTACCAGGGAGAAAATTGATAGAATGAGGCAGCCAAAGGAAGTGCCTCTTTGTAAAGCTGGATTCAAAGTAGCAGCAGGCCAGCAGGTGAATCATTATGATTGAAATATCTAACAACCAGTTCTTACACACGTTATCTCCAATAAAGTATTTTCTCTCTGTTTCTTTTGTCAAAGTTGTAAAGTAAAACTTGTTTTATGAACTGTAAAACTAACATTCTAATGTGTAATATATATTATAGCCTATATTATCAATTAAGTGTGTCTTTTACATCACAATGTAAGTGGACAATGCTATTCTGTATGGTAATGAATTACATTTGGATAATTCCATACAAGATGAGGCACTACCACACATAGGCTCCAGTTCAGAGAGTCACGCCCCCATTCACATCGATGGAGCTGAAGTGGAGAGAGTCTCCTGCTTCAAGTTCCTTGGTGTGTTATTTATAATATTTAATAATCTTATTCTTACTGTCTATATTTCTTGCTGGCTCTGGACTTGCTGCTAATGTTTGACTGTTATGTATATTTTTGTTACTCTTGTCCTTAGTTGTGATCCTTTTAACTATTCATATTTGTAAGTGTATTTGCTTGCCATGTCCAAAGAATTTCACTGCTCAGAATGACCTTGTGTTATACTGTGCACTTGATAAATAAAACACTTTGACTTAACTTTGCCTGTCATTCTCTTTCTCAGACATCGTCGCAGTGTTCCTACCACGCAGTGGACGTGGGTGCTGCCCCGTCTCTTTTATGGGCATCAGTGCTGGCTGGAGTGTCTGTGTCTGTCTGTCAGTGTTTTCTCTTTTCTCAGACACTGGTGCAGTGTTCTTACAATGCAGTGGACATGGGTGTTGCCCTATCCCCTACCTGGCTGTTACTACGCGATCGCAGCCCCTGGTTGTGTGGACATCATCACTGACCGTGCCCCCAAACTCAGGCACATGCATGAGAGCGGGGGAAAACGCTTTTACGCATAACACAGCTCTGCTAGTTTAATCTAATTGTTACTAAAACATTCACCAACCAAAATAATTTTTGTCAGCATTGATTAGCCATTGCGGTTACAAACACACATAGTGATACAAACATTGGTAAAGCAAGGTTAACTGGAGAGAGAGCACCGTCTCGGGCAAACTTGATAAATTCCAAACCGTTTATGAAAAGAACAGCTCTGCTAGCTCAGTCTAGTTGTTACCGAAATATTTGTTTTTTTGTGACACATACAGTAAATTAGCTAACACAGTGGCAAAGCTATAGCTACCTAACACCAGTTGACTGACTGAATGTGGTGCCTTCCTGATGAACACATCTTGTGCAGTGGAGAAAATAACTTGCTTCCTTTCACAAGTTTGTTCCAGTCCCAGTATTCAGTTTGCTTTAAGGCTGTTTCACAACACATGTTCTGTGGATATATATTTTTTCTCTCTGCAGTCTGCAGGGTGGTCAGTACTAGACTGAGCTATGCGCGTGTGTGATTGACAGGCAGTATGGACGCCTCCTTGCAGAGAGCTCACCTGATTGGTCGAGGGCTACCGGGAGCAGTGAGATTTTGGAGAGCCTGAAAACAGAGGCAGGGGCTATCATCTTCTCTCAGACCACTTCAATTACTCATAGCTGAAAAGGTGTTATGACATTTTTGACAAATAATACAAAAAGAAAGTTGCCTACTCCAGCTTCAAGATTCAAGATTCAAGAAAGCTTTATTGTCTGTCACAGAGTAACAGAAATTTTCCTTCGACAAGGCTCAACAGTGCATATATTAAAAAAAACACCTACAATCTGACAAGAACAGTGTTAACAGGTCACACAGAAGACACTTTAAGTGCAGTAAAAACACCAGAGTATAGTGCCTATTTCAAGTTGTTCAGGCCAATGACCACAGTAGGAACAAAATCTGTATTAGAAATGTTTTTCCGGGCCAGTGGAACTTTGTAACGTCGACCTGATGACAGTAACTGGAAGGCTTTTTGGAGGGGGTGAGAGGGGTCCTGCATGATCAGAGTGGCTCTGCTGATTACTGACCGGGTATACAGTTCAGATAGGGGAGTTTGGGGTGAACAAATTATTTTGCTGATTTTTTATGCGAGAGTTTTGTTTTGTGTTTGATGGTGAAGGCGTTGTACCAGGATGAGATGTTGAAGGTAAGTATGGATTCAATTAGTGTCCTGTAAACCAAGGTTAAAACATCTCTGCTGATATTAAAAGCACTGATCTTCCTCAGCAGGTAGAGGCGCTGCTGGGTTTTTGTACACTGAATCGCAGTGCTGGTAAAAGGACAAGGAGGTGTCCATCTCCGTCCCAAGGTATTTGAAAGATTGCACTTGCTCAAGCAGCTCGCCTTCGATACTGAGTGGTTGGAAAATGGGTGGTTGTTGTGAGAGAATGGGGGATAAAATGCAACCCTGGGGGAGCCCTGTGTTTAAAATCAACTTACTGGATTTAAAACCATTTACAACCACCTGTTGTGGCCTGTTCTGTAAATTCTTAATCCATAAAATCAGTGTTGGATTGACTTGAAGCTCCACTAGGTGGTGCAGTAGAGTGTTTATGTGTACAGTGGTAAAAGCAGAGGAAAAGTCAAATAATAAAATCCTAGTGTGAGTCCAGATGTCTGTCCGCAGTGTCCAAGAGGGTCAGACCCCACATTTAGCCTTATAGGCGAACTGGAGTGGACGCAGTTTCTCTGCCACCATGCTGGAGAGGAGGTCACACACTACTCTCTCCATGCATTTACACAGCACCGATGTCAGTGCAACTGGCCTATAGTCGTTCAGGTCCTTAACATGTGTCTTTTTAGGAATTGGGATTATGTTGGATTCCTTCCATTGGTTTGGAATGCAGCCAGAATCCAGAAGGCACTGAAACAGCTTGGTGAAGACCCCACTTAGCTGAGTGGAGCAGCCTTTGAGCACCCTGTGTGGACCTTTGTGTGGATTGACTCTGCTCAGGATGGAAGTCACCAACTGTTCATCTACTGGTATGAACACCCAGAGAAGGTCAATTGCAGCAAAGAGCACAAACAAGATCATCATGCTTAGCTAAAGTTACAGGGACTGGGATCAGATTTGTTTTGACCTCGCCCACCACCAAAATCTAGTGAGATGACAGGTTACCAAAGCTTTGTCCATTAAACAAGTTACTTCCGAGTCCATGTGATTGGAGTTTACAAGCCATGGTTTGCTTTTAATTGGACAGTGTGAACCTAAAGGAAACAAATGCAACAATGACTTCTAAAAACAATTGATTGCAATAGAGCTGATTTAGGGCTATCAGTAAATGGGCTGAATTTTCACGTTAGTTGATTTTTTTCTTCTGTTTATCAATGGTAAAAAGCCTGGTGAAATCCATTATGTTACCATGTTGTAAAACGTTAAAATATGAACTATAAAATTGAGATAATTTTAATACTTAAAGGATGAAATCACTCAGGACAAAACATTAAATCAGTGTCACGGTTGAGACCGTGTCAACCTGTTTCCAGTGTCTTTTCCCTGCTGTGTGGCTGGTCTGTCCGTCTGTGTGCATGTGTAGGTGTGGGTGTGGCTATCACTGGTACCTGTCACCGGAGGGCGCGGCATTGGCACAGCTGTTTCTCATCATCTCATCAACCCTCTGTGTATATATACCCCGGCTTCCCAACCGCTCATCGCTAGATTGTTACTTAGCCCCGTGGTATTTATCATCGGGGGCTTCCATAGGGCTAGGTATTGATGACAGACAGTAATATCCCTTGTGTTCAGGGCTGCCTGTGTGGATTACCAGCCTGCCTGTTTGCCACGGGTCTTCCATTCACCTACTGTCACGCCGACCATCCAGCCTGTTCTACTCCGGCTCCTTGTTCCCTCCTGCCAAACCTCGGACACTTCCCTCATTCCCTTCCCCGCTACTCTAGCAATAAACATTCTGTTCACTATACAATCTGTTTCCTGCGTTTGGGTTTACCTGACTCAAGTCGTGGCAATCAGGAGGGTGGAGGTAAGGAAATGTAATGTTCATTAGTACACATGGGAGGTCTGTGTCCAAAAAAAGTAATCTGAAAAACATCTGAAAAATCCTATCTTTGTGAAAATGAAGCTTTATTCTCAGTGGGCAGTTTTCTCCAGAGTGAGAGATTCAGAGCTTGTGGGCTTTTCTGTTTATTAAAAAAAGGCTGTTTTCACTGAATATCCTACTGTGTTGTGGTCTCGCACTCAAGTTTTTATTTTATTTTAATTGATTTCTGTCTATGAATTGTTTGCAGCGACCCTCTGATGGGTCATTAGGGAGCATTGTGTCCTCACTTTTATAGTATCCCACAGCTTTTAAATCTCCCTCAGATGCCCTCCAATTCTCCAGCTGAGAAAATGCCCCATTTCAGATGCCCCCTCAGTGATTCCACAGCTGGTGCTGAGGCTCACTGGTTTAACAATGTCCATTTTCAGTCAACTTAAGAGAGGGCACATTGGACAAGGAGCACATGCTTCAAATGTCTGACGTTAAATGAAGAGTTTTGTTCCAAAATAACAGCCACCATTTGAAAGTCACACGTACACAACTATAAAGCAGAACATGATGGTACTTGTTAAAAGGGCAATGAACAACTTAAATATTTATAACTTTTCTACGTTTTAGAGGTATTTAATGATAGGACTGGTAGCTGTGTTGTTTGAATTCCAGCCAGTTTCACTAGCCATGCTGGCATGTCGGTTGCTGTAAATCCTCGGGTGCCGTGAGCGTTGTTAACCCTTGTGAGAGTTAATGGCGCTCACGTTCACTAGATGCAAAACGATACGTTCAGTTCACCGTTCACCAGAAATATGAGCACGTTGAATGAACGCCGCTCTTTTAGCAAGTTCATGCACAACACTGGACCTGGAAGCCCCTAGTCATGAGCTGGCATATCAGGCATGCGTGCTAGATTAAGTCGCTGGGCTCTTGGAACGAGATAGAAAGAGCCCTTCGGCAGCTGCACCCACGACTGAGTAGCCCTCTCTAGGATCCACTCTGTCCAGAGGGATCACTACACGCAGTTGAAAACACATTGCACTGGACAGGAGCTCATGGAAAAAAATGTTGCATGAAGGAGCTGCACGTTGTGAAATGGAACTCTGCCTTGCCTCAGAAACAAAGCGACAGCACCACAAGGAGAGAGAGAAAAAGGCCCGACCACCACAAGTCTCCCCTGCCCACACTGCACCAAAGTATGAGGATCGCGGATCGGTCTCTACAGACATCTGCAGACCCACAAGTAGACGACCCAACGGAGAGGATAGTAGGGGTGGGCGATATGGCAAAAATATAATACTATTTGTTAAAGTATGATTACGATCCACGATATGATCACTATTCTTTTTCATGTTGATTTATAATACTATTTTGCAAGTTAATGAACAGTGCAATCAAACGAATACCCCTATTTAAGAAAATATTACCCTTCAAGGAAACAAAACCTAAAAGAATAACAGAGACCCATTGGCTTAGTACCGCTACCATTCGCCTCTAGCTGTGTGGCTGTGCATGAGGCACTCACGTGATATCCCCTGCTTGTTTAGCTTTCCGCGTGCTGTTTGGTTCTTTCTCTTGAGGTGATTAAAAAGGTTTGTCCTGTTGCCATCCGACCCCCAGCCGACACCGGCTCCGCCCCAACCTCTGGCTCTGCCTCCACCTCTGGCTCCCTCTGCTGCAGGGAGCGGCCCATCTGCTTAGGTGGTTAGGTGTTGACAGACACCACAGAGCGTAGTCAGTGCAACTGATAGAATGTGCAGTTTCACTTACACTTTGGCCCGATACTCCCGATCTCTCTGGAAAGGCAGATAGTGGAGACATTTTAATCATTCATGATCTAATATCATCATATCGCCCACCCCTAGAGGACAGTCATACTCGCTTTGAATGACCGCTGATGATGATGGTTGTGGTTGAATAGTTAATAGGATTACACTTTGTAAAAAACTGCAGAATACTTCAGGAGGTTGGACCTTCTGCTCCTCTCTAAAGAGATTTGAGGGGCATTGGAGGTTCAGTTTACTAGACAAAACACACAGCATCATTGGTGAAATCATATTTGGAAAGTGACCACCATCGCTCTCCCATCTCTCCTGTCCTCTTCCCTGCATACAGTCTAATAAAGCAGGGATGACCCACAAAAATCATTAGAAAGAATTAGGCTAGATAGGATTCCAGAAAAGCTTGGATTGACAGGACTTTGTCATCAGCAAAATGCATTTGGAGGGGTTGTTATGTTTGACTTTACAGTCTATGAAGTATTTATACCACTTATATTAGATTTAATTTCAATGCCTTTTGCACAATCCATGTCTTTTTAATTGTATCAAGACTTAATATTATTTTTTAAATCCAGAGTTCCCACACACACTTGGACATCACATTTTTCAAATACTTTCAAGGACTGGTGAAATTCAAAGGATGTTTTAGGTAAGACATGACTGATAAAATATCAAAATATCAATCATAGGGTTTTCCACAGGATGTGAAATTTTGGACAGAGAGCGAGTAAGTGAGCTGAGGTGTATGGATGAATATGGATGCTATATTGTGAAACAAAATCAAGTACTTTGACGAATTTTTCTACTTTTAAGGATTTTCAAGGCTTGTGGGAACCCACTTAATCTGCCTCCTTACTTTCTTCTACTGTATGTCACCGCTCATGAGTGGAGTTAATAAGTGAAATCAGTAAATTATCCCAGCTTTCATCTGGTCAAAATGTTATGGAAAGAACAGGTGATCCTTATATTGTGTAGTCAATGGGTTATTTTTTATTTAGCCTTTATTTAACCAGGAAGATCCCTTGAGATTAAAATTTCTTTTTCGAGGGAGACCTGGCCAAGATAGCACACCATTTAAAAGTTACAGTACAACAATTATAGAATAAAACATGTTTAAAACAGAAAAGGGACAAATCCTTTAAAAAAAATTAAAATATAGACACATTAAAAACAGACAGGGGACAACAGATACATGATACAAAGTCCAGCTTATGAAAAGCAATTACACTCTTCGGTTACAGAGTTTTCTACTATCGCTTTCAACTCTCTAAGGGAGATAAAATCATTAAGCTGTAGTGTGTTCTGAAGGTTATTCCATGACCAGGGTGCAAAATAGGTGAAAGCAGTACTGCCAAGTTCTGAGCAAATCCTGGGTACCTGGCAGCGCAGCCATCTGTCATGGAGGACATATGCTAACCTTAAATAGGAGTAACAGGAGCAATTTGGAGTTAAGTGTCCTTGAGCAAGACACCTAACCCCAAATTGCTCCCATTGAGCAGGATCTGATAGATGAAAAACTGTCATGGTTGCCTCATGATCAAAGTTAACTTTTGGGAGATAAAAAGTTTCCATCTGTAAGTAGCATAGCAAGGTTGGAGCAAGGAACAGCGAGTAATTTGATGTCATCACTCATTATATTAATGGGTTCTGGGAATCAAGAAGGGTAGTCATAACAATTTAGCTGTTGCCAGATATGAGGAATAGACACTCTTACTGCTCTTTATGTATGTAATTTGCCTTTCCTTTTTAAAAACAGAATCACTTCTTCTCTTGTTGGAAATGACGCTTTAAATGCTGATGCCATGCAAGAGCAAGTTCAAGAGAAACAAAAAATTACCACTTTGACACAGATTTTGAGGAAACAATCTAGCAGCGCAAAATCATGGGGAGGCTTGTCTAATTTTAAAAAAGTGTGGCTTTCATTCAAAGAGATTTTTCCCCTTTAAATTCAAGAGTGATAGTGGAGTAGTTCTAAGAGAAACAACATGCAATAAGATCTTACATGAATATTCCCATCTAGTTTATTGCTCCAATTACATTCAACATGAGTAATAGATTCGTAAAATAACTGATAGATGTAGACCTGTGTGGAATCTAATGTAGTCCTATGTAGGCTCAAGATATAGGCTAAAGTAAGCTCACACAGACATAAATGATATAGTCAGCTTTATCAAGCTGCAACGTTGAAAGATGATAAGCAAGTGTTAATTATGGGGACTGTATACCATACAAATGTTTTTTTATTAAGTTTCCTACACATTTTCTTTGACCAGTTTCTTGACTGATGTTAAGAGATTTTGGTCACTCTTCATGATGCACACTGATTGTGACTGGGTAATATGAATATCATATAGGCCATATCACTGCACAGATTAAGATTAACAGAAATAACAATATGTGAAATGACAGTGAGTATACTACCTCCATAAAATGTGTAGTAATATGCATCTTACAAACAACCCCATACTTTTCCAGTAGGAACCATGTTCTTTGGAGTAAGTAAAAATAAAGAATATAATGTAATGTGTGCACTTTGGAAGAAAAGATGAAGGTGTACAATAGGAAAGGCGCTCTTTAAAAGTATACATTTTATATTCACAAATAAGGCAAATAAACATAAGTTACAGGCTTTGGCATTAAGAAACCTCATTATTTGGAAGTCCTCTGTGGCAGAGTGAAATGTTCAACCTACATAATAACGTGTAAAAGGCTATCCAAGCCTTGCACAACACACATTAGGGATCGTAGTTACACTACACTATTCCAAATAATGTTTGGCTGATGATTATCACATGTCTACAGGCCAACATAATGGTCCTTTAGCAATAGATACAAATAAAAATATGGATTCCCAATGTATTCACCATTGCAACACTTGCCCCAATGACGACTAGGCTAATAAAGGTTTTTAGAACGCAATTCAGTGCTATATGTGGTGTCAGGTAGGCTGGTGGTTAGAGAACTTGTCCTTCAACCACATGACCTGGGTTCAAGCCGCCATGACTGCAATATGTCCTGCTGTAGTGTTCTTGTGCAAGGCACTGCATTCCTACCAGTTCCAGGTACTGACTCTGACCTTGACCCCTGTGGAGGGGGGCAAGAGAAAAGAGAATTTCCCTATGGGAATCGATGGAGTATCACATTATTATCATTACATTACTATTATATACTACAGTCTGCTTCCTCCCACAAGAGGTTTTATTCAGATAGAAACGGCAGGGCCTGGGTAGGGTTCCCCTCCGCACCAGAAGTCCTCTGGCTGGGGGATTTCTAGCAGCCACGTCTCCTTGTCTTTCTCCTTCTCCTCTCCCTGCTGCTCTTGTTTGGCCTGGACATCCGTCCCCCCCTCCACCGTCATCTGCAGGACTTTATAATAGTGACAGTCCCGCCCGTCGTCCGGGTCGTAGGGCGGTGCCAGGATATCCAGGAAAGCGGCTGGCCCTTCCACCGCGTCAATCTGGTGGAGATTATCCCGCAGAGGCGTGAGGAGGCATGGTCCGCTGTTCTCCGAG
>OMOT01010409.1:2054-12550 GCA_900312575.1 Acanthochaenus luetkenii | reverse complement strand
TGGGCCTGCCAGTAGGCTGCAGTGCTCGCCTGATACTGGGAGGCAACATAGACGCCTCCATTCACTGCTCCGCTCTCCTCACAGATATTGATGCTCGTTAAAAAGAAAGCAAAAGAACATTTCATTTTATGCCATTCAGTTCCAATTCATCAGACATCCTGCACTTGCTCTGTACTACAGTATCAACAGAGACACGTATGCCCAGTGGGACCATGCGTAAAGAAAAGATAGCTTGGTCTGGGTATTAAACAGCTCTATTGTCAGACAGATCAGGTTGCTGCCTCTCAGTGGTGTTGTTTACGGCCCGTTGACATATGGCTCAGATCAGGCCCGGATCCATATGGTGTCCTCTGTTATCTGATTCTATTCAAAGGACTTGAAAAGTATTCATCTTAAAATCGGCACACACGCCAAACAGCATTGTTTACTTTAGACAAGTCCCTCTCCAAACGATCTAATCTCTCGTTACTTGCATGCCCTGAGGCACGACGAGCCAAGATGACGCAGAGCAGGACTCCTAATTATTGTACTAAACCTGAACGACGGCTGTCTCTCTCACAGGTGTCCCAACCTGCTCTCCCTAACCCTGTCTGGCTGTGCGCACATCACTGACCAGGATGTGATCACTGTGCTGCAGGGCTGCAGGAGGCTGCACAGCCTCCGCCTGGAGAACTGTGTCCGTATCACCGACCGTGTCCTGGAAGCCGCGGTGGCCCATGGCGTCGGCCTGGCGGAGGTCCAGGTGGACTTCTGCCGGAACATCACCCAGGCGGGGCTGCGGCTTGTCAGGGAGAGGAGGCCGGCCATTCGGCTGAGCGCAGAGAGGAGTGCCGGCATGATCCCAGACAGCAAGCCCGACGAGAGGCTGCAGCTCAGGAGGACGCTGCAGAAGGTCCTGCAGTTCTCCTGATGGCAGTCCGTCCCCATGGACCGCAACAAGGGACCACAAGGAGGAGCCCTGCTGGGGGACATCTCAGTGCTCCTTACCGTTTGAGCGAAACATTTGAGGACCGTTGGATTTGTCCGTTGTGTTTTATTCGCTTTTGTATTTCATTTGTATCTGTGTTTAATAGAACTGTTTTGAATACTTAGACTTTTTTCATTTTTGTATACACTGCAAAGCCATGCTGCTTCATCTATATTTATATTCCATGTTATCCTAACCAGATATAATTCCATGCACACTCATCGAAATAAAGTCTTATCAAGACAGGTGGCCTTATCAATATGTTTGAATCAGTAAATTTTATTTGAAATGGTTTGATTACATGATACAGTTTCATTAAAACAACCACACACACACACACACACACACACACACACACACACACACACACACACACACACACATACACAGCTCTCCCCCAGAGGAGCCATGCACACCTACAATTGCCCAGACTATAAGAGAAGTGAGGTTGAATTTGATGCTTAATCTGTGGAGGTAAGCCATCTCAGCGCCAGGAAGAGTTCTCCGAGGGCAACGCGGCCCTCCGCCTGAGCTGTGATTGGAAGCACGTTATGTAAGACTGTGCGACGTATGAAAGTAGGTTGATTAGGCAAGTGTGTCTGTCTGTAAACGCCATGTGACATATGTATTGTAGGCTGCTGCTACTGCGGCGCCGCTCCCTGTCCCGTGACTGCGCCTCTGAAGCGTGGCCATATTTTCTTACAGGTCAAACTTAATTTCCCCCACCTCCTGTTCCCAAAACGACGTGTGCTTTTCAGACACTGTTCTGGAGAGGTTATGTTCCTTTTGTTCAAAAAGGGTCAGGCTATTCAATAACGATGACCCAGTGGAAATTAGAGCCGTTACAATATCTAAATATGTATGATATATAAAACTATTAAAGGCTGATATCCTAAGACGGTACTTAACAGCAGCCTAACAAGTGGTTTTTTTCCAAAGGTGCCATAAAAAACACTTTTCACACGGTGCTATGAAGTCAAAAACAAATTGATACATATAAATTCGGTGTAGAACCCCTGCGGAGCCAAAAAGAGGCATGAACTACAGTACTTTATGTTGATGCAGTGCTGCAGAATTATAGCACCAGTGGTTGCAAAGAGCGACCTTTCACATAAAGCAGATGCACTTGTTATCAGAAAGTTTATTCCATGATGTTCAACACTGATCCTGCATCTTCTCCACAGCTACACTGATTCTAACACACTGCCTGCTCAACTGCAAAGTGTGAATAGCACATGGCGCGGTGACGCAAGAGAGCCACCATGGGAGGGTGATGATAGCATAGCACGTACTCTTTTAGTACTGTGAACGACTAGATAAATATAACTCTGCTATTGCACCGATTCAGGGGTTCACGGTTTAGAGGCCAGGCAACAAATGGCACACACTGTTCACCATCTAGATAAGAATTAGGCCTAAATAGTTTCCGCGCTTGCCGGGGGAGACCGTTTAGAGTTATGGGTTCCAGGTGGGGAGACTCCTGAGGCACATCCGCCTGCCTTCAGCACAATCACAGGAATGAGCCATTAGACATGTAACAGCGTGACCGTATCAAAGCATCACTCTGTTTTTTCCCCCCATGGGGCAGATATATATATATAGAGCTGTATGATTTCAAAAGAGCAGTCTGGAAAGACCTGTTGCCCAGATGTTTGTCCTTAAAAGCACTGAACTTTCCTGCGCGGGCTTTCCACTCTGGGGCTGCTGAAACCGCGCGTTACCTTACTCTCATGTGTAACTGTGCTATATATCATCTGACCCTTCAATCCCATCTGAATTGGGAGTAAGGTATCCAAGCCCAGCCTGCACTCTCATAGAATTTGACGAAAAGTAATGATTTGTACCAATGGACAAACAACCGGTTTGTGTCTGGAAGGAGGAGTGAATATCGTGTTGAATATCATTTCATCAAACTGTGGGAGGAAGTCACATTGAGAGCTGAACAACTCCATCTGTGTGTGTGATTCAGTAATTGAATGATTGTCCAGAACATTAACACACTAAAGAAATTAAATAGTATCTGTTGTTGCACATTTCAATAAGTATGAATGTCCTTTTTTGGATTTCTACTGGCAGATTCAGTAGAATTGTGTTCTCGTGTTGGTCTTTTTTTTGTTTGTTGCCTTGGTTGGTTTTAATTCGCTGTACGAAGGACCGTTCACATGATTATGATAGAGTTCAGTCTGCAGCGTAATATAAACCACTAAAATGAAATTAGGACCCTCACACGTGTGCCGGTCTCCACTGTGAGGGAGCTAAAGCTGGTTAAAGCAACCCTGCCAGGGGTGGGAGGGACACAAAGTATGGCTTTGGGGATCGGGGCTGACAGCGTCTTCAAACAGACCACACTTTGCAATTATACTTTCTTTATGAGAACAGTCTGCTAGAGTAAAGTTCATGTTTAAAAGTGCCTGTGTGGAATTTTCTGCCATCAGATTACTTGTTGGAACTAGTATCAAGATTAAAGATGTAATCTTCACTAACTGTTTCAGATCCTGAATATGATCCTGAATATGATCCTGAATATAATCCTGAATATGATCCTGAATATGATCCTGAATATGATCCTGAATATGATCCTGAATATGGCTAAAACAGTCCAGTTTGGCGCTAAATTTACTCACTCAGGATTTGAACCTGGGATCTCTGGCATGGCAACCACAGTGGTGGAAAGAGTACTAGAATGTCCTACTCAAGTAGAAGTACTGTTACTTTGCTGATGTTTTACTTAAGTACAATTCAAAGTACTGGTGTTGTTTCTGTTGCTTAGGAGAGCCTACAAGATTTGTACTCTGTAATGGATGTGATTTAAATTGTAGTGAAGTACAATACTTCAATTAAAACATACTTAAGTAAAAGTAAAATTACTGACTTAAAGAAATACTAAAACAAAATAGTACAAGCACAAGTACACACAGAAGCTACTCAATTACAGTAACGTGAGTAAATGTCATGCGTCACTTCCACCCTTGGGCGTACCTATGCTTTACCAACCTAGCTAAACTCAAATGGATACAGCAGTCAGGCTAATAGAGTCTTTATGGCCGAGTCCTGCAATGGCACATGTGCAGAAAGGTTTTTTGAACATGTTGGGACCGACCGACTGACACAGAGTGACTTATACTAGCTGCTGGTCGCAGATAAAAGCAAAAACAAACAACAGCTTTGTTTGCCCCTGAACCTAGCATTCCCTGAATGGTGTTTCAGTAGGAACATTAGCAGCTTTTCCTTTTCAATTTCCTGTCACTCTTCCATTGTGGACACACAATTGTTTAGATTTCATATCTGGTTGTTTGCTGATGTGCTTTCCATGAAGCTTCAGTCAAATAATCCACCTAAAACAGGTACACGGCTCTGGAAGTGATACGTCTTGTGGGGAAAAACCTGGTAAGAGCGTTTTAAGTGGGAATTGGAGCAGCTTCAGGGTCTGCAGGTTTTCCTTCAATCAATCAAGTTTTATTTATATAGATACAAGCATGTCTCAAAGGGCTTTCCATTGCATGCATCATATACTACACTTCACACATCTATTTGCATGTCTTGGACTGTGGGAGGAAACCGGAGCAAACCCACGCGAACACGGGGAGAACATGCAAACTCCACACAGAAAGGGCCAGGCGAGATTTGAACCCAGGACCTTCTTGCTGTGAGGCGACAGTGCTAACCACTGAGCCAAACCTCCTTTGAACTGAAACACTACATCAGCTGATTTCACTGATTAGAACACCTTCAACAAGAGAGGAGGAAGTAATTAGTGAAATCCCCTCTTGTAGTGATTGGTTGGAAGGTAAACCTGCATACTCTTGGTTCTCTGGACACCACTGATCTTAAATGAACAAGATGACAGACAATTATACCAAAAGGAATGACAAGGGATTGAGTCAATTTGTTTCCCCTACTCCATTAGAATAACACATTTCATTAAAAATGTTCAACGAAACGAAACAATTAACTGTAATGATTTCAATTAGCTGCTCTGCTCTCTTCAAGTGGTGCGACGTGGATTACATGAGACTAGCAATGTGGCATAATGTATTTAGATAGGAAGATGCCTGTTTGGATGACATTTTTATCTGAATCAAGGAGGCTATATTTGAATAATTTGCTTATTCAATTTGTTTATGTCGATATGTTGAACAAGGTGCCTCACTACCAGCAGGAGCATATTAAAAGAGACGGTGCAAAATTCAGTCAAGACCTTTGCCATGCAATGTACTGTTTATTTTGGTTCCTCAGCTTTCTCCAAAAAGCCATACTGGACTGGACAAGACTGGGATGTTAAGCTGGTGGAAATGATTCCATACAATGAGATGTGGTTTTCATCAGCCTCAGAACAATTTTGTCTCATGAATCAACTCAGTGCCACTCAGAGTCAGTGTTGTCATGTAATAAAAGACCACAGTATGAACACCGTGTGAAACATTTGGCTTTCTAATGGGAAAACGTACTACATGTGGTCTGCATCCTGCCATTAGCAGAGCAGAAATGTTGTTTCTCCCAATAATATGTGGCTATTCATTGAACGGGAGCAGAGAAAGAACCAGATGCATTATCTCGAGGATTCATGCCGCGAGAAAGCCTTTGTGGAGCTAATAGCACGGGCCTTTCCCCGATGTGAAATATGAGATGATAAAGGCAGGATGTTGGTGGTAACCGAGGGAGGGGGAACCGAAGCCATGGAGGTAAAAGGGAAGGGGCAGCCATTTGAGCCCTGAAACTTGAAATCAGCAGTTTCCTGACAGCCTTATAAGGCCGGTCATGGGAGGCATTTCCAGTATCCACCCACTGATTACTCAGCCATGGAAGGGAGGTGGTGGGTGTGTGTGTGTGTGTGAGGGGGGGGGTATTAAAGGTTTGAGCGGAAGGAGGGAAAAGGACTGGGGGAGGGGTTCGCTTTTCTTTCTTTTTTTGAGTACTTTGTGTCTACAGATCTGTGACTATGTGTGTGTGTGTATGTGTGTGTGTGTGTGTGTGGCGCAGGGCCCAAGGCAGGGAGGGGCTCTGTTGATCTCCATCTTATTCACTGCATAGGACATCTGAGCCTCTGTGTGATATCGGATGCGGAGCCAATTGGCTTCAGGGACTAACTAACACATCAATAACCGTGCTGCTTTTCACCACCCTTAGCTTTATGTCACAAGAGTCTGGGGCAGGCTGTTACCCAAAACCCCCTTTACAGGTTGTACACTCTACAATGTAATGTTTAATACAGTCTAGACAGCGGGAGCATGTGTCAACATCCTTTGTATGATAGACGCGCAAGGAGGGTGTCAATTCTTCACCCCCCTCTATTATCTTGTGTAAATATGCATTCAGGCAATGTGTGCAATCTGAAAAGCCTGTTCAGAGCTCTGTATCAGAGTCGAATTATAAATACCGCCTCCTTAGCCTCACTTGAACTGACATTCTCGTGCTGTCCGTGTTGTATCTTTGTACTTATATGTGCCGTACCTTACACCTGCTCAGGTTGGTGTGAGTCTGTCCTCGGGGCCCAGTCTGCAGATGGAGAGATCAATGTAATAACGTAGCAGTGCTTTGAAGCCCCTTTCTGGTCCTAGTATACTTTATTCACCTTATTTCCCACTGGAGTAACTCGTATAGGCTCCTTGCCTGAGGCCTAGCTCCTTGGATAGCACTCTGGAGTGTTCCTCGTAGCAGAGGCCATAGTTGTGAATTATTTACAGGGTTGTAGTCTTTGGATGTTTTAGTGGACAGCTGTAATCCTTTTTATTTACAATAATTCAAATCTGGGTATAGCCTAGATGTCCTTTCCTGGACCATAGTGGAACCTCTTGTTACTATATGTGGATGGTGCACAACCACGATACAGATACTGTATAAAGTGTTGAAATGAGACAGCTCACGTAGCAGTGCAGGAGAAAGAGGGAGAGGGAAGACGCAGACCAGCATCCTTGCAGGGGGAAGTGCAAGGCCGGCTCAAGGACGAGGTGTCTGTCACGGCATGGCAGCCAAGAAATGTAGCAGGAGGGGCAACATGATATAATACTTCCATGGGCAACAGAGATGGAGGTTTGACTTACTCGTTGGCAGTCTCTCACCTCCCACGTTAATACTCCCTCAGTTTGAGCTCTACGTACATTATATCCCAAAGTTACATTACGTTACATCTATTTGGCGTAGAAGTTGAAAACTATTCTGTATTTCACTAGCAAAAGTGAATCATCGTAAAATAGACATGATAATACATTTGTATAGTAAACGTTTGTTTGTTTTTCCTAGACCATAAATCATCTTCCCAAAATTATTCCGCAACCCCCTGGGGGGTCCCGCTGCCGTCTCGTCACCCATAGAGCATCATGTAACATGCCACTGACTGACAGACTGGAGGTTGTGAGTTGAGTAATCCGATCTCCACACCTGTGGCACCCTGCAGATAGAAGAAGATATCATTTTCATTGTCTATTTTTAGAGTCAGTCTGTCTCTCAAAGGGTCGGAGCACCGCAGATTGAAGCGGACCTACAGGTTATTACAACTTTGCTAACAAGTTTCCCGTGAAGTAAATGCAGCTGCCTAGTTTCGTTTATTTTGTCCCGCTATTGAAAAACGGAGCTGCTCTAGATTGTATTCTGTTATTGACAGACTGCAGAAAGCTCCGGAAACCAACCCATTTTCACAACAATACGTATTTATGCACACATTTCTGTTTCTCCCTGGATACTTTGGTTATGATCTAATAATTCCACATTTGATTTCCCTGTGGTTCTCAGCTAACTGGCTTTGGCCCGAGGCACACACGGAACAGGAGGCAAGAGCACACAGAAGTGGGGCTACTGCTCCCCTGTGGGCCGGAGGATGGGTCTATTTGCGGAGCTATTTCAGTTTCCCTTCTGTCAGAGCATCCATAAAGGCTGAGCTTCGGCCAGAGCGCACGTGAGGGAGTAACTGGAGCGCTAAGGCGAAGGAAAGCGAAGAGGGTTGGACGGACACTGGCAATGCTCCTTGGCCCGGCTTCAGGCGAGGACAAAATCAATCAATGTTTACGCCATGCAGGATGTGAAGCAGGCACAGAGCTGACATCGTACACCCTGTGCTGTTCGCATGGCTCCCATGTGGCGTGGTAATTAGACAGGCAGTACGAGGGCCCACTGTGTCTGCTGTCAATCAGAGCTTCTAAAGAGAGGTTGGCTACTTGGACCAGACCGGTCGCACTCTGCAGGGGATGGAGGAGGACCGCCAGCCTCTTCTGACGTTAGCACGGATAGAGGACAGTGCGGCAGATGACATGTGCAAATAGGAGTGGGAGGCTGAATGAAGCGTGCAAGTTAGTCGCTGCATGGGCACATGGGAGCCCTACTTATAATGACAGGCTTTCATCGTGAGTTCATATGGCATTCACTGTATTTTGGGTTGTGCGCAAATTGTACGGACACAATCCTTAAAAGGAGTACAAATAGTTTCCGCTGTAAAATGAATATTTGGAGCAATGGCTCAGCCTCGACTTAATTTGAATGGATTTTGAACACGCTGAGGCGAACTAGGTTTCTGACCTTGGTGAACAGTGACGTGCCACTTCATCCTCTCTCATACGGGCCACATTTATATCTGTGCTCAGTGTTAAGCGGGGAAGGTCATTCGCCCCACTTTCTTTCTTTGCAAGAAACCACGACCCAGACGCATGCACACTGTTTGAGAGGCCTAAGTATTTAAGACAACAAGTCAGCTTTTAGAACTGGAGACATAGCTGGGAGAATGTCCTCTGTCCTCGTATGGTGATCTGCCGTGCAGTATGCGAACGGCGCCTGCATGCGTGCTTAACCCTACCGTCTGACCATGATTCACGTCCAGACCTCTGGCCCTGGCTGTGCACACGTAGAGCTGACTGACTGAGGAATCAGCTGTTTCTCTCTCTCCTGGACTAGATAGCTTAGGTTTAGCCCTACTAGGCCCCACTATGCCAGATCATGTCATCGGACAGCCATCATCATTATCTTCGCTGTGTGCGACATCATCATTTCCGGTCACGCTCACTGCACAACAGCGCAACCTGACACATTTCACAGTGAACCTTCATAACGCTCTCTTCAGAGTCTCATTCAAATGACTGATATGTGGTTCAGCAGTGACATTTTAGATGACTGTCCATGAATGTTTCAGAAAATGAATTCAGGCCATGCCAGACCTCACATTTCACATTGTGTCTTGTTACATTCTTCTCAAAAGGCGATGCCAAAGGTCAGGTCAGGTGCGGTAATAATAGCTATGAGCTGTTCTTGTCAATACCTTCCTATAGTAACTCAGGAGAATGAATGGTGACCCACTTTCGCCCCATTTCTGTAGTATCCTATTGTATTACAAGATTCAACATTTGTTGGCCAGTGGAAAAAAGGAAAAACAGAGTAACACGCTTAAGGGTATACGCTGCAAAAAAAGTATTAAGGCACTTCAACTTAAAAACACAACTTCCCTTGCTGCCTTAAAATTGCTGGTTGACTGAAATAGCACTGAATAGTTAGATAATAGTAAAACGCAATGAGTAAACATGAGACAATAAGTTCAATCAGTAAATGTCTAGTCTTGATGAGTTATTACTTGAATCTACTAATTGATTAATTGCATTCCAGTGTTATTTACTCTTTGATTAGTGAGGTTTTTAGTGTCAGTTGTCCGTGTGTCACAAAATTAGTATACCATGTGTCAACAACTAGGCAGCTGGACACTATTTCCCACCTCAAATAACATTTCAGTATTGGGTGTAGTGATTTAAGTGGATACTCATTTTCATCATGGTTATCATGATTTTCATTTTTAATCAGATATTGACCTTAGATATTCTATCCTGTAACTAGATCCAAACTAGAAGGAGGAAGGGTTTCTGGAGAATGTCCTCAAGTGCAATGCATGCTGGGAATTATGCTAATACACTATCAATGTTCCCTTATACACTTTAATATGAACAGTTTAGTGAATGCTTGGTAAAATTGTATTTCAACTCAAGTCACGAGACATTAACTCATGATTTTAAGTTCTGAACCTGATAATTGTAAATGGAAATTGAGTAACAATATACTGGAAATGCAAATCTTCCCATAAGCAAGAGGACTAGAGCTCAAGGGAACATCAGAAAAGCTCTGCTGAGGCAAAGGTCACTTCATGTGTTGAGCACTACCAAGTGGACAATCACTTATCTTTGGCATGTACGTGTAGAAACGTGTAAAAAGTGTAGAAATGCATTTGAAAATGGTGGCTCAGTGGTTAGTGAAATTTCCGCCCGGGTCCTTTCTGTGTGGAGTTTGCATGATCTCCCCGTGTTCGCGTGGGTTTCCTCCGGTTGCTCCTGTTTCCTCCCACAGTCCAAAGACATGCAGGTCGGGTGAACTGAAAACTCGAAATTTCCCATAGATGTGTTTGTGTGCAGTATGGTATATGATGTGTATGTAGTATGCATATGATGACGTAGACGTTGTATGTATATATGACGCAATGTAACGCAAACACACAAACCCGCGTAATGCACATGACTCGACACGCATGTTACACACACACACAAAAGGTACAAAAACTCCCTGC
>OMOT01010353.1:14950-27470 GCA_900312575.1 Acanthochaenus luetkenii | reverse complement strand
AGGCGAGTCAAGTGTAGAAGAGGAATTAATGCAAATCTCTAGGGATGACTAGAACAAGGCTTTCAGAAACACAGAGACAATTAAAACAATTTTGCCAAAGCTTCATGAAACACTCGAAACACTACTCGACAGTGAAGTCATTGACTTATAGAAGTATTTTCACCTGATGACGTCAGGACTCCGTAGTCGAGCGGTAGCGCGTTGGTCTTACAATCTTTAGGAGTTTTGAAGCGTGACATCGAATCCAAGCTTCTGCTTCTTAAGACTTTACATTTTTTCTTATCTTTACGTACCTTTAATACGTACCTTACGTGTGTGTGTGTGTGAAGAATGCTGATGAGATATGAAATAACCAGTAGCCAATTGAATAAGCTACACTTTTGGGTTTATATATTTGTAAATCTGAATCTAAAGGAGTCAGTGCCTCACCAACCATGAACCTCACCGCACGTCACTGATGTGATGGAATAATCAACACTTTAAAAAAACCAACACTTTGTCGTCGGGTTGGAATAGATGCTTAACTTGTGCTGTCTACATGTGAGAATATTTTCAATATGGATGTTTCTGCTGACATCTCACTGTTTTGTGGTTTGTGACTTTTATCATAATGTTCATCGATCCACTGTGTGGATGACGGCTCTGAATAAGTTGTTGTCCGTGGTGAAACATGTGGTAGAGGGGCCATATTGGTCGTTTTAGGGAGAGAAGGTGGTGGTGGTCTCGGTGTCCATGGCCGTTGAGCTGCTCCTCCTGCCGCAGGTGTACTTGAAGAGCATCTCCTGGCTCACGCAGCCCAAGTCCTTCAGTAGCTTCAGCAGGTCGTGGCGAAACTTCACGCCAATAAACGCATAGACAAAGGGGTTCAGGCAGCACCTCAGGAAGGCCAGACACTGGGTAACGTCAGTGGCGTAGAGGAGGCTGTTGTCATAGGTGCAGTCTGTGCTGCCCCCACTGGCCGCGTCGACTGTGGTCAAAAACAGGACAATGTTGTAAGGCACCTGGCAGAACAGGAAGACAGCCACCACGGCGAAGATGACCTTGATGGCCTTATTCCGTTCAAAGCTGCGGGCCTGGCATAGGGTCCGAACAATGCCGCTGTAGCAGAAGCCCATGACCAGGAGTGGCACGGCAAAACCTAAGACAATCTGGCTTGTCTGGATGCTGACACGGAGTTGGTAAGTGTTGCCGGTGTAAGGGGTGCAGGTTTCATTGTTGATGGTGGTGTATATGATTTCTGGCACAGAGACGATCAGCGCCATCGCCCAGATGACCGCTGACGACACCTTGCTGAAAAACACTGCCCGGGAGCGGTGGCGGTGAGCAGAGACGGCCATGGCGATGGCAAAGTACCTGTCCACGCTGATGCAAGAGAGAAGGAACATGCTGCTGTAGAAGCTGACCTTGTATATTGTGTGCATGGCCTTGCACACAGCCAGGCCCAGCGCCCATTCCGCCATGGAATTGGCTGCCCAAAACGGGAGCGACAGAGAAAAGATCAGGTCTGCAAACGACAGGTTGAGCAGGTACACATCCGTCATGGTCTTCAGACGCTTGAAGTAGAAGAAGGTGAGGATTACCAGTAGGTTCCCCACCAGCCCCAGGATGCAGATGATGGAATAGAAGGTAGGCATGAACCAGAGGCGGAAATTGCGGTTGGACTCTTTCACACACTGCATGGAGTATAGACTGTAATCCACACTGTGGTCAGAATAAAAGTAGTCATCTGTGGCGGTCGTGTTGTCTTTTTCTTGAGATGAGCAGGTCTGGAATCAAAGACAGTGAGACTAAAATATCAAAGTAAAGCAAGTTAAAGTCTGTGTAAAATTAAGCTAGCTATTGCTACTCTGGCCCCCTGACATATTGTTGTCACATATGTTTTTTCATACACCGTTTACCACTTCCTTAGAGGAAATTGTGCTCGTGACTGGAAGGCTGTGGTTAGTAACCATCCTGCTGTTTTCAAGTCTATGTGGATCCATTAGCCAGACAAGAACATGTTGTTGTTGTTGTTGTTGTTACCTGTGGTTTTAATGACTTGGGAAAAAAGAGAACAAAAATAGATCTACTGCGCGTTTGTAAAAAATAGATTGTGGCGGTTTTCTTACCTTAAAATTCAGCATCCATATCAGTAGAGCTGTTAGAAAGATTTGGAAATCTGAAAATCAGATTGAATTAAGAATTAGAAGACTAAGCACTATGATCACTCTGCACATAGCTAGAAGTGTGAAAGCACACAGTGGCTATGTGGCATTGAACGAGCACATATAATAAAGGCCTAGTTCCCCATTTTAACAAAGCTCTGAAAAGCATTGTTGACAGTAATGTAGTCATTAGACATTTAGGCTGTTATACATCATGTGATTCTTTACAGTCTCCATTTGATAAAACCTCTACTTGTTTTTATTTGTGCATGTCAAAAGTTATTGTTTAGCAAATAAGATGACAGGCATCTGTAAACTAATTTAGCAATATAAATATTTAGAAAATAATATCAAGATAGGATCAGCAGCGTTACTCCAAAAAAGTAATGTTGGCTGATTACCTTTCCATGAAAAGTAATCAGTTATTCAGTTGGCCTGAAAATGAGTATTTATATTTTGGAAAGTCAGTACGGTAATGTCTGTTTACTACCCGTAGTTGACTGTAACAAAGCACCAATAATAAAACTAATACGCCTAATATCACACACAATCAGTGAAACCCTCCAAATACAATAAAATACTCCTTGGCTAAGCCAATATTGTGATAGCCGTACTGATTTTTCATGATTGTAATAATAAATGACATCTTAATATTCATATTAATAGATTACAATGTAATCTGTAAAAAAGTATTCTTGAAAATGTAAATGATAACACAATACATGCTTAAAAATAAATTTCTAATGACATAATCCAAGGATTGCAGTCATGGTCACTACCTGGGAGTGATTACAACTGTATGTAAAGTGTTTTATCTACTACATTTAAAATGTCTGTTGTTTTTTTACATTACACATGAATTCACCACACCACTAATACGACATCCTTGTAATGGAAACTGTGTTATGTCTTGGTAAGGCACTCACCTTTGACAGAGGTCATGCTGACTGAGTTAGAGTACCGAGTATGCTGCACGTGAAGTCACTGAACACAGATAAGTGTCACTGTTTGATGTTGGTATTTCCCTCTTGTAGCACAGCCAATGCTCACACATTTTTCTGCTTCTCCTCAACCCTCGGCTATCATGTGAGAAGTGCTCAAACTAAAATGTGACGTGCTTTGTGGTTGAAAGCAGTGAATTAAACAATTCTTGCTGCAATATATATATTAGAATATGTAAAACATATCAACTAAACTAAACTAAATATATAACTATCATTGCCATGGCACTTTCAAACCAGAGCACTCTAAGAATAAAATGGTGCCGTTAGTGACTGACCACAGTGAGAACCCGGTAGACTTGAAAGAATCAACCACTTATGAAAGAGTTCATTGCTTTTCTTAGGTGCCATATATATATATATGTTCTCATTGGGGCAATTACAAATAATAACATAAAAGTGTATTGTGCGAATACATTTTGGTAACAATAAAAAGAAACTGATTTTTGAACACAAGGTATCTTTTATGGTATGTGATGATCTAAGAAGTTGGGTTGAGTTTTCATTAAACATTACCATCGTTCCCTCTCTTTCTATGAAGAACAATGCTGAGAAGGAGCAATGGTGGAGGTAAAGAAAAACAATACAACGTGTGTAAATACGCTACGTCAAGTAGAAATGTCCAGCAGTGGTACTAGTCACAGTCTGTTGGATGATAGTGAAACTATTACTGCTGAAAACCCCCATACCGCAGTGACTCAATGTTGAGCTCACTTGAAGGCCAAGTATGCAATGTTTTCCTCGCTCTGAGTAAGTAGGTGACATATGCATCAGTCTATTCTTTTTTTTACATATACAGTATACCCTACAAAATGCTGATTCCATGATTGTTCAATTTCCAACGTGTTCAAATATGTAATAGTAGTGGCAAAAGCCTTGTTTATATCCGAAATCGCCTAAACCATGCACATTTACGACATTCACTGGCAGAGGAAAAGAATAACCTGAACGTTGATGAGACAGCTTGTTCTTGAAAAATCAAGCCTTTTTTTTTCACATGGTGTGTTATTCAGTCACACATTGAAATTTCAGTTGTATTTATCATAGCATTTGTTTTTATTACATTGTTGTACATGGATTATGGATATAGTGTGTTGTATTGTTTTGGACGGAAAATCAGGTCATGAAAACGACCCTCTCGCCCACCTTCCCTGTTTTGCACAGGCTGCTGCTGCACACCTGTCTATCAATGTGGTTGTGGGTTCAAGCTTGTTGAAGCTTTCACTTAAGGCAGTACTAACCGCACAGCACAGCACATCACGTGGCTATTTGCAGTGCAGGGCACATCATCACTAAATCAGCACGAGAGTAGCCGAAACCTTAGAAAACATCTTTTAGCTCACTACCTCGTTCCATTTGACAAAAATACTGAATTTGTAAGTGCGCAATAAAACCAAACAAAGCATCCCTCAACACAATTGGGCGGAATGGTAGTTTTATAATGAAAACAGGAAATCAGTACAATTCCTTCTCATCTTACCCACTTCCCTTACCTGTACCTTGCAGAGGACAAATGTTTAGCGAACCCCCACCATGCCTGCAACAATGAATGTTTAATTCTCTTATGACAACCCATTGCATACAGTATATACTACATTCTTTGTACCCCATGCATCATGACCTGTTTAATGTGAAAATCAAAGACTCCAGTTTCAGTATACCCTTATCATGTTGTAGGGGCGGCAGTAGCTCAGGAGGTAGAGTTCCCGCCCAGCAACCGTAAGGTTGAAGGTTCGAGTCCAGCTTCTCCCGTGGAAAAATCTGTCGTAGTGTCCTTGAGCAAGACACCTAACCCCAAATTGCTCCCGTTGAGCAGGTTGGCGTCTTGCATGGCTGCCTCCGCCAATGGTATGATATGTAAGTCACTTTGGATAAAAGCGCCTGCTAAATGCTGTAATGTAATCATGCACTTATACTGTATACTTATACTATAAATATAAATTTACATATACTTGTACTTTAACATTATTGTGACATTGCATAACATTTTTGGGGGAAACAATCAAAACGATAGCTCGTTCAGGGTAGAAAAGTTTATTGGTATAAATATGTCAATGGAAATTCATTTTAAGACTGCATGTTTCTGACTGTTCTTCAAGCTGCTTTACGACAAGATGTAATTCCATGTTTCAACACTGTGCACAATTACGTTTAAAAGTTTTCTGCTGAAAATTGCAACATTGACAACAACATAACAACACTGAGAGATGTTCTAAGCATACTGCTTTTGATTTGATTGACAGCTAGCAAACTTTAGAACACTGGTAGTTGAGCATTGTACAGCATTGATGATCTTGTGACATATAGTACTTATGGGTGGATTGAGTCCCAGGACAACCAATACACAAGTAGAATAAAATGCAGATAATAAATAACAAAAACTACTACTAGTGACTACAAACTCCTGAGACAATACTGTAACTTGAATACTGATACGGAAAGTAAACAAAAATGCTCTTGCCTAGGAGATGGTCACCCCACTCTACTCTTCACAAGTAAGCAAACTTATATTTTTTTCATTACAACATGCAAAAATAACAATGAAAGCAACAATGACATTACAACACAAAGGACAAAGTTAAATATCACATTGAACAAACGTTTTTTTGAAGTGCGTTTTTTGTATTTTTATATATATAGCCAGTCTTAATTCGCGATGATCTGGTATCGGCCAGACTTAGTGCTAGAGAATAAGACAGGAGATATGTATTGATATGTGCTGAGGAGGGGTTGTATGGTCTCTTCCAGCTGACACTGAGGCCTGTGGGGGAAATGTAGTGCTTTCACGTAGGCTTTTGCGGCGCACTTAAGCAGCCATTGATTTTAGACAGGACCATTGTGTTGTAGGCTTCAAGTGCTTTACATTTTTCATCTATTTGTAATTAGCGTATGTCTAGAAGCCTCTAAAAACAGAATCGTTGCCTCAGGCTTGTTTTATACAATTGAGCCCATTTGAACACTTTCCATATGCTTTGACAAATTGAGATGATACTGTGCAATATATGTTACCAGAGGATGATACTGGAGGCCAATGGACGTTATGACGGCCTTACAGTTCAAAGACAGTCGGGTTGACTCAGTGGGCTGCTCGTGCTCTGCTGGGGCCCTCTGAAGACGGCTCGCTAGGCGGGGCGTCTTCTGTCTGAGCGGAGGTGGTCTCCGAGCCTGTGTTACTGTCACTGGTGCCCTCCTCCATGGCTCCTTCTGGAACACTCTCCTTGTCCTCTGACGCCCCCTCCTCGCTGCCTGGATGAGCCTCCAGCTCCTCTGACGCCTTCGACTTCTCTGAATCAATGAAAGGAGAAATTACAACATTAAAAGTGGATTGATGTTAAATGAGCCAAATGGCACCAAAGCCACTACCGTATATATAAGACTACTGCAGCTCACCTGTGGTATCCACGGGGTTTGATTCTGTGTCCTCGCCTTCCTTGTTGCTACTTTCACTGAGAGAATTCTGCTGGGATTTGTTGCCGTGCATTGCACAAATGTGTTTTTCTTCCTCTGCTAAGACACAGGTGGGGGCTTCTCGAGCACTTTGGTCTTCTGCCTCCTTCTCACGATCAGCCATCCGTTTGCGAGATGCCTCCTCTGCTGCAGAAATCTTCTCCATGTCCACCTCCACTTTCATACAGCACAACTGGGGTGGAGGGATAGTAATGTGGGTTTCAACTTATTGGCCAAGCCACCAAGTAAAAAGCCATTTCTGTATTCTTGAAAATCTATGCTAATAAAAATTAGACTTTCTTCACTATATGAGGTTTAGTTTTGGCATTAGGTCTCTCACGATGTTGGTGTTCGATAAAGGTAAGGTATATAAAAAGATGATAATCATCTTTTTATATACCTTACCTTGATAAGATGATTATGTATATATATATATACATAATCGTCTTTTTATATACCTTACCTTTATCGAACACCAACATCGTGAGAGACCTAATGCCAAAACTAAACCTCATATAGTGAAGAAAGTCTCATTTTTATTAGCCCAGATTTGCAGTATGGTCAGAAAGTAACAACTTATTTTGTGCAACTGATTAACTCTTAATGGATTACAGTGATGTTTTATACACAAGTACACTACTTGAAAATGCTCCTCTCTCAGTGGTTTATAAAGCTCTGTAAAGGATAAATAGCGCCGCCTGTTGTATACAGTGGACAATGCATTCAAGAACATAGTGCTGCATATCATTTTAGAACAACTGTGTTATTGGGGCTACAAATTGTAAATGATGACAGCTATAAGTTTGCCAGAGCATGTGGATGGGGTTAGCAGCAGATGGTGGCTGTAAGGCAGACCTAGCCTGCCACATAACCAGAACTGCCCTCTATACTGTGAAACATGCAAAATGAAGCGTGTGTGTGTGTAAGCGATGACCAAACTCGATGTAAAAGACGCCATACCCTTTTGAGCTCGTTTGTGAAAGACTCTGTGGCTTCAATGAATTTCCTTTTCTTGTCCTGGTGGCGGTCTTCAATCTGAAGCAACTCTGCCTCCAGCTTTCTCTGTGACCCAAGACACGCAGGCACCAGTGTTATTACTTTATGAATCAATACAAAACCCAAGGTGTCAGTGTAGTATGCCATATGCTGCGATTACGGAAGACCCAGAGACCATCATTTGGTCATACCTGGTGCACCATCAAAGACTGGACCTGGCGCTTGAGGACCTGCATACGAGCAGTGGTTACAACTGAGCGCACATCTGGGACTACGCTCTCACTAAGGATCTCACTGATCAAACGGTGGTTGCGCTGGAAACGAGCCGCAGACGAGTGCTTTATGGAGAATCCGTCATCGTAATCTGAAGACATGAAAAAAGCATATGGCACTTTGCGGCTGTTTTTAGGTAATATCTTTTCATATACCTGTCAAAAGGCATGTGGTGCAGTTTCCATGAACAAGACTATGAGAGGTTTCAGCGAACAATGTCACAAATTGAACACAATTATGCAAATATGGTTGTATTGAGACACTAAAAACACCCGGAGGCTATTGTTCAACATTTATAGAGTTAAGTAGACTATTATGTAAAGAAAACACATACGTACAAAGCAGAGCCCTCATTGTTGTGACGAATGGGACAAGCGGTTAATTATAACCCACTGTATGTGGACAGAAGGTTCAAGATGTAGTCTACAATGTTCATTCACCAACAAATGTTCATCTTTGTTGTAAATGTATACTGCTTTGCTATGTAAATACAGGATGGTAAAATAAGTGAATATCCAAATACAGCTCAATCTACAGGGTCGTAAGAGAATATTCAACCCCCTTGAATTTGTCCGCATTTTCTGGCGTTGTCAAACTGGATTAAACTTCAAAATGTTTCAACAGTCTACACAAAATATCCCATAATGACAAAAGTAAAGATATTGGGTTTTTTTTGCTAATGTATTTAGAATGAAATACAAAATCACATTTAAATTAATATTAAACCCCCGGAGTCAATACTTTTTAGAAGTGATTAGAGCTTTGTGTCTTCTTGGATTTGTGTATCACGTTGGCACATCTGGATTTAGGGATTTTCTCCCATTCGTCCTTGTACATTTGCTCAAGCTCGGTCATGCTGGATGGGGTGATGGGATTCAACTCTTGGCTTTGGCTGGGCCACTCAAGGACTCACATTCTTGTTCTGCAGCCATCCCAGCGTTGATTTGGCTGCACTCTTAAGAGCAATGTCACGTTGAACACGTGTGTCTTTGGGGCAACACACATTTGTGTTACTTTTCAACACAAGATAGTTTAAGCATTTTTTCCCCCATCTCCTAATGATGGAGTCTACGGTGCTCTTGTGAACTCTGAACACTTTCGAAATTGTTTTATACCCCCCTAACTCAATTTAGTGTCACTGCAAATGGGATGAATACTTACTCCAAACATTTCAGCTTTTCACTTTTATTAGAAAAATATTGGTAAATAAAAACTCAAATTTGATATTCTGGGTTATTGAGTGTAGATCAATGACCAATTTTTTAAATTTAATTACATTCAGGCTGTAACGCCACATGTGGAAAAGGTCAAGGGAGTTGACTACATTCTGAAGGCACTGTATGAGGTATCAGGTTTACCGTTAGTACACAAATGGGAATTCAATATAATTAAATTAAATTAACGTACATTTCCCCACAACTGCTTTTGGCGCTGCTCCTCTATTTTATTGATGTTGTTTCATGTTATTCAGGTTATCCAGTGGGCACCCCTAATTACTCAAGTAATACCAGGGCTCCTCCAGCAGGCTTCACTGGATATTACACACCTGCCCCAATTACATTACATTACACATGCCCTAAGAAAAACCTTCAACCAATAGCTTTGAATTTCAAAACAATGCTTGATACTGCTTTTGAGTACAAGTCTCAAACAAGCAGTGTATCTCTGCTAGTTGTTTTTGATGCTATTAGGAATAGAACAGGAGAGACCGGTGTAGCTAACAAGAGACAAAGACTGTTTTTAAGACTGTATTTATTAAAGGTGACCAGAGCCTTTCAACTGGTGTGAACTGGTGTTGGTAGTGAGCTAAAGGCAATATTAGACTGGAACTACCTCAGCCTAATCTTTGAATGTGTAACCACCTGGAGGGGTGAATCTTGTTTAATCATCAACATACGCACAGTTTGTTGAGAACATAACCCACCGGGATACCAGCGCTGACGTTTTTATGGTCTGGGGTGTTTCTAAATGGCAATGGGTTTTATCTGCAGTTTTCCTGTAGATCATTATCTTCTACTGAAACCCAGCCAGACCCCAGACAAGGATCATTTCCTTGAGCTGTGTGTGTGTCAGTCTCAAGAGAACAGGGAAAAACTTGTGCATTACACAATTATGCACCAATATTAAGAATACTTAGCAGTTGTGTAATACGAGGATACATTGTTATCCATTTTGCAGCTTAAAAGCAGAAATGGCATTTCAAAGGCAGCACTACCAAAAACGTGGAAGGTTACAGCAGTGTATGAGGAGGGAATAAGATAATAGTCTCTGGGTGTGCGGACTGGCAACTCTGTGGTCGTGCTACTGTAATTACACCTCCGTGACAGTGCTCTAAACCTTTGGAGGGTAAGCATTTAGTGGAGGGGCCTTACCATCTGGATCCTCAGCCGGCTGAATGCTCATATAAGGCTCACCCTTGTCCAGTCTGGACTGCCTCTGTCGGCTCTCCTCTTCTAGAGCTGCCTCAGCACGACTCTTTGCGTTGACGTAGGCCAGGTAGGCCGGGGAGTTGTGATAGGCCTTCATGTTCTCATTATACTCAATCTATGGTGGGAGAGATGATAGGAATGACAAGGAAACAGAGAAGGCAAGCAGACCAAACACGTGGACGTGATAAGGAAAGAGGATTGTTAGAAAGGAAGGAATGATGACTGGAGGGACCCACAACTGTTGGAGACACATCTACTGGTCACCCATCAGAAAACCCCATAAACACCCCTTGTGAAACAACCAACCTTCTCTGCTTCGTAGTCATTCAAATAATCCTGTTTCTCCTCATCAGTGAGGTCCCTCCACATGCCACCGATTATCTTCCCAATTTCCCATAGCTTCAGATCAGGATTGGAGGCTTTTACTTGATCCCAAACCTGGTGATGAGAGCCAGACATGGGTTGGGTTGGGTTGGAGGGGCTATAAATGGTTATCTCTTTGCAGAGAGGTCACAAACCAGAGGAGGCCGTGTGGTTTAAGCTCCATCTCCAAGCTGATAAATCCCACTATCTGCTGAGGACTGTCCTAGCTAGCTAAGTACCATTTTCTGGCCTGGCTTAATTCCTGAGTTCACACTTACCTCCATGAACTACTACCTGTGTCTGAAACATAATTCATAGCTTACTTACTCTGAGCTGATTGAATATCTTAAAAGCAATGCGTCTTTGTCTTGCGATGCAAAGCACATGATGGTGCAAAACAAATCGGCAATTACACATTGTATACTTACCTTTCGACTATATCTCATATATGGCATCAATGGCTTATCAGGTGGCTTGGGTGGCTTTGGAATATTTATTCCAGGGGAATTCTGGGAAGGAAAAAAAGTTATTTTAGGACATGGTGATTGTTGAGCGATTAGGCAACACTCTCCCACTAAGCTAGGCTAAGACATAGCTTGTAAAACGACGTGCAGGCATGTGGCTGACTAATTAAATATACAATGATTTTTAAAAAGAGGCTTTGAGTCTAACACAAGATGCATCAGAGTCATTTCTTATCAGTTCAATTAACTTGATTTAATTCATGACAGTTTGAGGCCAAACACAAGTCAGCAACCCCACAGTACAATGGAACAGCACTGACTAGGGACAAAAATCTCACCTCAACTGAGATTTTCCCACTGCAAGACACAATGCCATTATCAGAGTCAGCCAACCACAGCTTGCATGCAGCAACAGAATTACTGCTCAGCAGCCAGAGCCATGCCGAGCAGCGAGTCTGTAATGCCATGGCAACACTGATGGCATGGGTTACTTAGCATGGCTGTCAGCAATGCAGACTTTGAGAGGCAGGTGGTATTTAAATACACACAGACGGGCTCTTAGCCAGTCTGCACTGTGGTGGAGGCAGCAGAGAGAGTTTGGAATGACACACATTTGTCTCCGTAATGGAATGAGTAAGGCCAATCATACCATCCCTCTAAAGCATCTGCTCTTTGAACAGTGGAAAATCCAAACATACACCTAATCTCGCGCTCTCTGAATGAAGCAAGGGTCAATCCTGTGAAAAGCTGCAGTGCTATCGATGCTCACAGGGGGCTACTGCAATGTCTTGTTTTGACCGAGCAAGTTTGTGTGAAACTGAACCGGGAGTGAATAACTACAGATGGTCTTCTCCAGTTGTTTCAGGTGTCTTTTTCACCTTGTTTTTCCTCTACGTTAATATCCATACCGTTACCCGACTGTTGTTGCCTTGGCTTCCTCCCAGTCTGTAGTTGTTGTAGGCCAGATGGCTGTATGGGTTGTACCCCACAAACCCAGCAGTGTTGGGCATTTGCTGATGGAAACAATCGAGACAGAAACACGAATGAGAAATGGCATAAAAGGAGGAGGGTGGTAAAGACCCGGGACGAAAATCAAAGAAACTCGTGAAAGAAGATGGGAAAATGCAAAATAAAGACACTTGCATTCATGCTAGGGTTATATATTATGTTATTATATATTTTCAGCAGCAATGGCATATTGGCACATCATTTTGTGGGAACAACAGAGGGGTGTGGATTTAACTAAATGCTTTTTGGGCCATTCTTTGGTAAGGTATAAACTATGCTAAATGTGAAGTCTCCAAAATAGGCAACATCAGTATTACTTGGGACACCCAATAAATATTTGGTGCTACACTTAGTTATACTTACTGTTGTGGGGGCTGGGGGAGGGGGAGGGGCGT
>OMOT01010353.1:2346-14930 GCA_900312575.1 Acanthochaenus luetkenii | reverse complement strand
GAAAAGGTGCAAATGAAACGTCATCAGTCCAGTGAAACTATTCCCGATCCTTTAGGGTGAGCTCAACCCGTAACTCAACTCGACCCGTAACTATTTGCTAGCGAAGTGTCTCAACGAAATAATTACATATTCATGAAACAAAACAATCAATGTAATTTAGCCAAAACATTGACCTAAATAAGGGAAATTCACTATGTTAATGGTTGAAATGCACATGTGATGTTACAGTGTAGCTTGTGTGATATCACTTCACTCGGATTCATGGCAAGAGCAGTTTTGACGTATTTGAAAATGTAAAAAAAAAAAGAGCTTCACACAACTGAATTAACGTTACATCCGATTCCTTACTTGACATCTTTGCAGTGAGGAGAAGGTATCAGTCTATTCCAGTCATTGGCTCTGTAACAAACACGTTTTAGTGGATGATATAACTGTATATTGTGGATGAGATGCCGTTGACAGGGTCGACCATTGACAGGACAAAACAAAGAGATGCCGACGATGAGTGTCGGACAACGCAGCCGGCTAACGTTAGCTAGCAGCTACGTTAGCGCTAGCTTACTACTGTTGCATCACGAGCAGACATGTCAGGAAACACTGCCGAACACAACTGGCTAGCCGTCTAACGTTAGCACGAGAAACGGCGTTAATTGCCACGCTAACGTGACATTTCCGCGAGCAAATGAAGCACTAAAGGTGTTATTGCAATTTGACTGCGGTAATTAGTGAAAAGACGATAGTTGGCGTTACGACTGATTGCGGTTTCGGCGTTTAACTAGAGGTCTACTAGCTACCTTGTAGCTAGCAAGTAGTAATGCTAGCTGATAGTAGTACTATTGTACAGCAATTTGTTTTTCTGCTTGACGAACCGGCTAGTTAGCAACACGGCATCAAGAAATGCAGTTAAGGCACGTGTAAGATAAACTGAAATGTCATTCTACTGTTGTGTCGTAGATTTGAGAACCAAGTCGGCTAGCAAGCTGGCTAATCAGCTTAATTAACGTTAGCTGGGCTGACGTCTAGCAAGCTAGCTAGCATAGCTACCCCAACGAAAAGAAAAATGGCATCCCTAAGAAATGATTAGCATGCAGCGTGAAGTCAAGCCAACATATCTAGAAATACATTAAATTCCCATATACTTTTTTGGTGGCTAGCAAGCATGTATTCAGAAGTGATGGCCAGCAAACTCACCCTAAAACCATATGTCCCCCATCCACAGTTGTGGCTAACAGGGAAGGCAACCCCCCTTAGCTCAGAGAAACAGTCCCCACAATAAACGAATGAAATGGGGTCCACTCATAAGATTCCAGTAGAATCTTCCAGAATTGTACCCCCACCCTCTCCTGGTTACAGCTGTGCTTTGCCTCGCCGGTGGTGTGTTTGCCCAGAATTGTCCCTGCTGCAGCCATCAGCGTAAACATTCATTTTCAATTCATTCTGCACAAGAATAGTCATACCAAGAAAAAACAAAACCCCAAGTGTATCATAATAGCCCACAGCTTTATTGTATATTTGAACCACAGAGCCTTATCAGTTATGTGTGTATATACGGTGCAGTTGGTGAGTCTATATAATAACCGATGCTCAGCAGCGTCTCATGTAGCCTGTGCTACTGAGTTGCATGTAAGCAAAACGCTGACCTATGTTGCTTCCCTGACTGCAGCATGGCTGACCAGCAACCCATCAATCAATGTGAATACGGTGTTATAACGACATAGAAGCAGCTGTTGGGGCTCTCCGGTGTACACCCATTCTTTTCTACGAGGCGTCTTAACGCAGGTCCATTCATTATGTCACCATAGCACGAGTTGCATTCATAATGATTCAGAGGCTGGTAGGCGTTTGAGAAAATGAACGTTGATCTATTCACTGTTCCCTTGTGGCTATAACTGAAATACTTTGCGTTCTCGTTCACATTGTATGAGAACCAGTTGTAGCGGAGTGGTCCCTAACGACAACAACCCAAAGCCTCTAGGATTTAGCCTACGTCTCTGTCCGTTCAACCTGAGCACTACTTCTTTCGGATTTGTGAATTGATTTGTGTTCACCGTGGCCCCTCTGGTCTTTCTGTGTACATTGTGCACTTGATCGATTATTCCGTTTCCGCTTGATCGGTGTCCTATATAATGTGCGTTTTTAAACACTGTTTTGTTCTTGTCTTCGGGTGTGGTGGTGCACTTTCTCCGCCAACACGCGTTCACCGGTCAGAGAGGCCCGAATCCTATCGAGCGGACGGAGAGTGGATTCCAGACGAGCATTCGACACCTGTGATGGTGTACATTTTGGAGGTAGGGTGGAGGTCACATGCCTCCTGTGAGCATACAGTGAGTGCAGGCTTAACACACACAGGGCCTCCCAGGCACAGCTGTGGGATTCTGGATGCCCAGAGGCAGAACAGGGCCTGTGACACTTTGAATCAAGCAGAGGGATACCGGGTAAAGCTGCCCTTCCAATGCAGATTCAGACCCGGTTCTTCTTAAGCCCACAGAGCTCTCCAAAATAGACTCAAGCAGTGGAACTAAGCGGACTTGAAAGTTTACTCTGGTGGTGGACGGTGGAGGTATTTATAGAAGCCACTGCAGTCAGGTTGTTATGATGTATCGCTCCAGAGGTATTCCGTGGACAAATGCCTTCAGTATTATCATTAACTTGTGTGTCTACCCAGTGTTTACGGTACGGTGACGATTTTTAGAGTTGACCTTAAAAATGTCAAGAAACGACAACATTTTTACGTGTTTTTTTTTATATGTGAAGCTGCATATCTTTATTGGCAGCGAGGGCAAAGATTACCAACATAAACTTTTGACATCTGCTTCCTTCACTGTCTTCTTTCTGCCATGCACGCTGACTCGGCTGGTTTCATAAATGCACAGGCCTACATGTTTTGCCTCGTGCCAGTTGGACTGTTTGACCATTTGATGGAAGCAATAGGAAGATTGAAGTAGATCCTAGTTAAATTAGCGGATGTCTACATAATGTGCTGCGCACCAGTATGCACAGCACATTATGTTGACATGTAATCTTGTATTCTTAAGTTCATCTCCTGTTTGATTTTGGAACAATATCTATAGTTTGTTACAGAATAAACTTGCATATGCGTTCTGAAATACCCTGTAGTCTATAGCTCAAACCAGCAGCAAGTACAAGGTACTCGGTCGGTCGGTCGGTCGGTCTGCAAAAGAAAACAGAAACTCACCACTGTAAGTTGGTAAAGCAAAGGTTTGCCACTCCAGAGATCCTGGGTTCTAACCCCGAGTGAGGCAATTTAGCACCAAGCTGGTCGCAGTTTATCACAAATTACTGTACATGCTTCCTCATCATTATTTTTAATACATCGCCACATTTTTACTCATGACTGGCTGATTTGGAATTCACAGGTTTGGACAGTGTCTTACTCTACTTAGCTAACTACAGTATGTCAAGTAAGCAAGTAAGCAGTGAAAATAATCACATACTACTACTACTATAATAATAATAATAGTAATAATAACAATAACTGTGTTTTGTAATGTGTTTTAATTGAACGTATTACAAAGTGTACATTTTTATCAAGTAAACATTTACAATGTAACTAATCATTCCATTAGTTGAAACTCCATTTGAGTTCTTTGATCACTTCAGTGTTTGAATATCATGGTCCTGTTCTGGACCAGATGCACAAGACCTTTCAAACCGCCAGTCCATTGGTACGCATGCAAAAGTTACTTCATATCTTCTAACATTAAAATCAACAGATAATGTCAAAGGCAAACAGGAATAGTCTTATCTCTCAGAAATGCAATTACAGTACAGTACAGCAAAGTTAGAGATCAAGTAACATACTAGTCGCATAAATATACAGGTTACGTAGTTGGAACACTTGAAGGCCTTTCCAAAATCAAAGCCAAAACCATTTGCCATCTCTCTTTAAGATTAAAACTATTTAACCGATAAATGTGTTTTGCAACGTTGGTGGATGAATGATGAGCTAGACCGCGGTTGAGGCTTTGTTTTGTGCATGGAGTTCACTGAATCAGGATCGATGCCTCCAAATCCTTTATCTCACGGTGGTGGTCTTTGGGAAGATTTGTAGGATATTTGGTTATTGATATTTTCAAGCTGTAACAACGATTCCCCCTCTGTGTTTTGCTGAATAACCTTTGGATGAAATGCTTATTTGTATTAATTAATTAAACTGGTCATCTGATGACAATACGCTATCTCCAGCATTGGTACGGTTGATCCTTGGTTTAAATGCTTAGATTGAATGCCTCTTAGGTACAGTAGGTAGTTGAATTGGTAATTGATGAACCATAATATGGAATTATGGCTGAGAGCAAAGTGACTAATATTAAAGAAGTAACTAGGCCAACACAGAGACAGACATAGTATGAATGCATCTTTGATCCAAAAAAATGTGTTCAAATTTGTATTCTTATTATGATTGTTTGTTTTTTGAGTTCAATAGTAAAATTAGAGAAGACTAAATGTACTGAAGTACAATCTATGTTTTCACGTATAGTGATGGAAAGAGGATTTTTGTTGTCTTTGAAACCCCAGGAACTGGAATCAGATAGTCCAGAATGCTGAGGCAGAGTACGCACGACACCCTAAAGAAGTCCCATTAACATGTATTGAAGAGACCTGGCACGAGAAGAACCTGTGTGACAACTTCATTCTGGTGGTAAGGTCCAATGTTTGGCTGGCCCAAATCAACTGTCCCCAATTATCCCTTTAATTGGTTTGAGTTAACTTGGGGAAAGCAATTACATGTTTGATTACCTTGCACACCAAACAAATAAGAGAAGCGCCAACATTAGTGGATGTTTTTCTCTCTCCGACTGTCTAAATCTACACATCTATAAACCGCTACAACCTTGAAAAAAGATTAAACCAAATGTGCAAAAATGCAGAAAATCAAACGGGAGCGAATACTTTTTCATGGCACTGTATGTTATTACTATGTGGGGCTGAATGAACCTCCCTTCAGTGTGTTTTGCTCTACCAGTCACAGATAAAGCTTAACTTATTTTGAGGTAAAATCAAAGTTTGGAGAGAGAGAGAGAAAGCAAAAGGAATCAATATGACACTGTGTGACTAAGTATAGCTGTAAGCCTCTCTCTCTCATCTTCTCTCTATCTTTCTTTTCATCTGCAACGTATACGATTCTACTGTACCATGGTCCACACAACTATGATTTGTTTAAGAGACCAGTTGCACTATCATGTGTGGGAATGACCTGACACGTATCCTGGACTTCCCACACCCTTTCTCCCTCCCCCGCTCAGGCTCAGGCTCTAATTGCCAGTCTGACACCACACCAATAATGACGTCCACCCAGACAAGATGAATCCTTGCTGGAGTCGATTAGTAACCCAAGTCTCCCAAGAGACAATTAGCTAGAGCAGGCTATCCATTTCTATTTTGATGACAGACATGGCTTTGCTTAAACTTGCCAGTCTATCCTGCATTTATAGGCCACTCCACCATGGAATACAATCAAATTTGCCTGCAGTATGTTGGATGAGGAGCTATGTAGCTCACATTGGTAATTCACCCTATATTACGTGCTTAAACACAATATAATCAATGGTGTGCTGCCCTAAGAATGATGCGAAACCCGATAACTGGCTTTGCTAAAGTGACAGAGGAAAGTAACTGTCATCTGTAATCATTATACCATCTTTGATGCTACACCAGAGTCTACCAGTCCAAAGTTTCAGAGCTTCATCATTCAAAGTCATTACGCTATTATCTTTAAAATGTATGTATGCAATTTCACTATACTGGTCAATGATAGTGCAAAATAATTGGGGGATGTTAAGTTTATATTGTATTTAGTCAATAACATTAAGAACACACGCGGGAATGTTTTGTCAATTCAATTATAGACTGTCAGACATTTAGTCCGTCCTCACACTTGCTGATAATTCCTCCACTTCCTGAAGATCTTGGTCTTCAGTTCCAATCTAAAACGAGGGCCAAAAAGTGCAGAGGCCACTTTTTGTTTTGTTTTGCATTTTGGCACAATCGGTATGTAGCACCACCAAACTGCACAATTCTGCCAAGCAGTCTGTTTGGAGAGTAATCCTCTATGTTGAAGCATATTCATACAAACATGAGTCGAACTGGCGTCTTAGCACCAGCTGGAGAAACAAGATTATCCTATCAGCAGTGTACAGAGTTTCTAGCTCAGCTATGCTGCCAGTCCTTCTGGACCAGTATGCTTGAGAGAGCTCATCGTCAAAGAGAGGGGGATGCAGAGAGGGTGGGTGGGGGTGGCGATGAAGCACATCTATTGTGGGCTTTCGAGGCTCTCAGAGGTACAGTTTTTCAAAGTAATCACTTTTCACTTTGGTCTCTAAATGTTGTGAAAAGCTGTGGCTTATCATCAGTTGGTATTTTGAGGCAGGAAATTGTTGTGTTCCATCTCTGCCCCCTTTTTCTTTCATTCATTTGATCTGCTATTCTCATCCTGTCTTCTTTGCTGCTGTTTTGTAATTGCCGAATGAGACCTTGTGTTTGCAAAGACTTTTCATGGTTTGTTTGAACCTACTTAGATGCCAGATGGGTGGGATTTACCACATACGACAATACAATGAGAGACACAAATGTAAACGATTACAAGTATTTAACTATTTGAAAGTAAAATTAGTACACTATCCTTTGATTGAGAACCTATGTGACGCTATCTGAATTGTCCTGATGCGGTAAACTCCATCCGTCCAGTGCTCCAAGGAGGCTACAACAAATGCTAACAATTATTTACAGCTTATTTCATCCCAGGTCTGATTATGACATTGATCTCGAAGGGTTGATGCCTTTCTTTGTCCCTAGTTTGAAGGATACTACTACTGAAGCATGTTAGACTAGAGTAAATAAAACTGATTTTGTTCTCTAGCAAAGATCGTAATTACAACTGGGGAAGATGTTTCTGCCACCTGTTACTCAAAGCGCATCTGTCTAAAGAGTGTCTGACTAAGTTCACATAGTAAAAACAATACACAACAAGTGCTCAAAATACTTGTAGAGATCACATACTCTCACACACATAGAAACGAAATAGCAAAAGAACACAATTCCATGGTTTCTTTTTTGTTTCACAAACTCAAGTACCGTAGGCCTCGGGGGAAGTGAGGCTTTAGGGTTAAGTCCATTCCTCGTGTAGTTCTACTAATCAGCACCAGTAGAATTCAGCTGGTCCTGCGTCCCCCACCCCGTGCCACTCCTCACTTCTCACTCCCTTAGGGTGGCAGTCATTAATTGGTGGCAGTCCAGCTCCCCACGCAGCTCCAGTGGCCCTGGCAGCTTCATGCCCGTCTTCTGATCCACGCACCAGCACTTTCCCCGCTGCCCATCACGTGCTGGGTGGCACTGTGGACATAAGGCACAGGGCATGCACTGGTGTCATTGAAAGGATATGACATTATCGTGGGCTGGCTTTCGGTTCTTCTTCTTTCTTTTTTACAGCTCCAGCTATTAAACAGATTGTACTCTAGCAAACAGGCTAGAGACTAGTGTGAGCATGTTGAAACACTAGTAGGTGTTATGGTGGCAGCGTCTTAAGTTAATATAGTTTAATATATTCACCATGTGCCCCTGGGATGCCTCCCGTGAACTTTACAATTTGATAGCGCATCTATCATACCATATTTACTGTGTGATTTGCCTGTAGTGCTTTAAAAACAGCCTGCAAGACCAGTCCCAATCTTCTAACCATTCCTATTGTGCCATGAAATGATTCCCAACGGTGCAATTGTTGTTAAACAGTAAACAGATGCCTTGAATTAGCCTCAGAAGGACACTATGAAAATCAGGGATACTTTAACCGTGTTACACAATCAACGTAATCCAGACTCTGGATGCCTGGTGCCTTCAGTGGGGTTTTCCTTTTATCACTGACTCTGCGTCTGTTGCTTTGATTGCACATACGGCTCACAGCAAGCCACACAGTCTTATCTGTTTTTTTATGTGCTGTGATTATCTTACTCTTATCTACACAGTTGCCCAATCTTACAAAGGCAGAATAACAAAAAGAAAAGAAAAGAAAAAAAGGTAATTGCATCCATCACGGCATTGAAGTGATTATTGTCCAACAGTTCAGCTCTTTATTTCTGGAAGTAAATTTCTTTGTGTGCTTAAGAAAAGAGGTCTTTGCATTAGCACGCTCTCACAAAACAATCTGTTTGGAGACACATTTATGTTGATCTTTAGCTAGCAAGTCAATATTTCATTGACTGCAGTCATGTTTTGTGCTTTGGGTCAAAGAATGATGATACAGTTTGAATGGGACTGTTTAGGGTATCAAGATAAGAATATACATATGGCCTATATAAGAGATTTATAGCATACAGGTACAAGTGGCTAAATAGTGGCCTGCTCAATAATTGAATATCCGTGCTACTTATAATCATAATGACAATGTGCTTGAAGTCACAAACCTGCTTGGTGTGGAAATCTCCATTCTTGTCACAGTTGGGTATGGGGATTGTGTAGAGATCATCATGTGTGCGGGGATTCGATGCCAACCTGTCCAGTGCTCTCTGAAGTTCCGCACGACATGGAGCCTGTAGGAGAAATAACAAGATTGTGATCAAATTTGGAATAAACATCTGCAAAGTCTGAAAAGTGTGCAAAAAATAAATAGAACATTATTTTGACAGTCTCCAGGTCTCAAAATGGCCAAAAAAATCAAACCAATCATGGGAAAGTTTGGGTTAAGTCTGGAAATCAGCCACCACTAAAGTAATGGTAACATTTCAAGCTAGTTATGTAAAGCAATGAGCAATAAATCTGCAATGTGTAAAAATGTAGGTCTGAAAGTTTCCCCCCAGTGTTTTCAGGCCTGTGACGGCCTTCACAAACCATATTTCACCTCCTGAGCATATTGCTTCCAATGCTAATTATCTGGGAACTCACTGCTAGTAATCAAGATTCAGAGTGTCCTGAGTTTTTGCTTTCAGTGTTGAGGGGGCGTCCTGTCTGTACAAAAATAAACCCAACTATCAGATCAGTACACCATCAGGATTATAGATGACCCATCACACCCATTACACACTGAATATGACCTTCTACCTTCCAGGCGAAGGTACAAAATCAAAGAGATACACTACGTCATTCATCCAACTCCTTAATAATAATAATTTATCCTTTATTGTCACACACATGCACAGAGCACCGCACACACTTAGTGAAATTATTCTCTGCATTTAACCCATCACGGATCCCCCCCGGATACACACAAGTAATTGCACACAACACACACATGCTAGGGGGGCCGGAGCAGAGGGCTGCCATTATGGCGCCCGGGGAGCAGGTGTCTTTGGGGTTAGGTGTCTTGCTCAAGGACACTACGACAGATTTATCCCCGGGAGGAGCTGGACTCGAACCGCCGACCTTGCGGTTGCGGGACGGGAGCTCTACCTCCTGAGCTACTGCCGCCCCTAATAAAAGGGATACCAGCCAAATGGACTCCTTGCACCTCTACTTTAATCTTGGACACTTTTATTATTTACTATTTATGAAGCCACTGTGTATTGCTGATTTGCTTGTGTCTTTTATTGTGTGCTCATTATATGCAAATCAAATTATCCTCGGGGCAATAAAAGTTTTCATTCATTCATGAAAAAGTTGTTTCTCTAAACAACAAACTCTTAAGAGTTTTCCGATAGTTTATTATATATTGAGTGGGAAAAAACACAACTTTGAGTTCTGCATCTCGCTATTCTCTGTATTTATTGAACAAATTAGTCAAAGTAGTTGTAATTTGATACAACAAATGGCAGGAGCTCAACTTGACTTTTTTTGTGTGTATACAAATATATCTGATTTGCTTCGAATAAATATTTGTTTCTAATAAATCACTTTTCCTTTATTTTGCAAAGTCAAAACAGTCTAATACAAAAACAAACATACAAACATTTATAACTATTTGTATATATATATAAAATAATAAATCTTGATCCATTTTGACCATTTGCCATACTGAAACAAATGCATTATTGTTGTGATTATTCACAATTACCGTATGTGTAAAATTAATACATTTTAGAATCTTGTTTTTTCCTATGTCAAATGGACAACCTTACCGTTATGCTTGTGGCTTTGGAACTATAAACTCATAATGTACAACACCTGGTAGAGCTGTGGCGAAGGGGGTTGCCTTGATTTGTTGTTTGCAGTGAAACTGAAAGATGTCTCTCACCAGTGATGCCTTGGTTTCCTCCCTGACATTGTTGCTTCTCTGATTTGTGGATTTCGGAGGGTGTCGAGCCAGGGTCTTCTGTATGCAGCGCTTATCCTGTGGACTGCACCGGATATTGCTGTTGTTTGGATGCTCAGGGATGATCTCATCCTGCCTGTCCATGGCTACAGGACAAGGAGTAGTGCTTTAGCGTTCAAATTAAACAAAAGCTGAACAGTACAACATCATCTGTATAACATACAGGTATAACATAAACAATTGTCAGAAACATTTGCCGGGCCTTTTTCACATGAGTATCATTGCAACATGATGGTATTAAGTTATAATGATATGAGCGTAATCTTTGGCAACAAGCATTAATTCAACGATTTGCTTGGTTGTCAGATATAGAACAGGAGCTGCTCTGCTGCTCTTCCTGTCCTATGTACCTGCTGTCCCATACAGCTGAACATACAGTGATGAAATGTAGGCTAGAAATGAGGCCAGGTTAACCTCAAGGACACAGAGCTGTGTTCTCGCTCTTGGGGGTAATCTGTACCTCAGCTCTTGCCCTGGTGCACCACATCCATGCCACACGTGCTGTGGCATTTTAAACCTTTGCATCCCTATAATCCTGCAGTTCTGTGGCCCCAGCTGCTTCCTCTGGAAATGAGGAACACAAGTGGGCAAGAGTGTGTGTAGGGTGGGGGGGCATTGTTTTGGTTTTCTCTGGTGGCCTTTAAGAGTCGACAGCCCCTCGTTCTGTGCTTGGTTTCTGCTCATAACCTGTGGCATTTTATAAATTGGCACTGCAATCAAAGCACCTAAAACCATGGTCTTACCATTTTGGAGCTGTGCTTGCTCTGATCACTGGAACAGATCTGAGCCCTGGTTAATGTCTCAGGTCACTGCCAGGCATGCAGTAATTGCTGTTGGCAGTAACGCACTAAAGGTAGGTCAGTAGACTCCTTGATCTCATGCAATGTGGTTGTAGCGTTTTCTCAGATCTACATTGTTTTCTCAAACTGCCTCACGCAAGAATACCAACTAGTGCAAGCTGTTCTCTATATAATATAGAGAAAAGCTTGAAATACTTGCTGAAGCTTGACCTGATCAATAGTTGGACCATGTTCTGGTACCAAGACTAGATTTGTATACAGTTCAGCAATAGGAATTGGAAGGTGAGGGAGTTTCTCTGAACTTCATTGACAGCGCTGTTGCTTGTCTTGGCTGGGGCGGGAGTGTCTCTTGACTGTTTATATTTTTAGTCTTGTTGCCATTAGCCTTGCTCATCAGCACTTTCTTCCACAAGACCCAACAGGGTTTCAGCTGTTTCCCCAGTCCCAAGTTGTTCTTTCCCCTCTTTTGCCAGTTCACAGTTTTCCACACTCTTACACAGGGCGAGCCAAAGTGATTTAGAAGTGGGTCAGGGGTGCCATGTCCTGTTTGCTACCACTGCTGTTTTCCAGGAAGGAAGTCGCCACTTCTCTGTGTGTTTTCATTAGAATTGGACCAGCAGCTCTTTGCTTTTAAAATGTAATTCCGACAGTGCATTATCAGCCCTGTAGCTGATAATGCACTGCACAAGCCAGTCACAGGTGCACAGCAAAGATAAAGGACTTGGGTAAAGGTAAAAACATGCTCAGAATCAGAAACAGGCTGCCCTTGTCTTCTGTGTGCTTTTGGAACGGTATATCAAGCCCGCACCAAGCCAACAAGTCCCATAGAAGACATAAACCATGTCTGAGCAAAATTATTGATGACAATATAAGCATGATCTGAATACCGCTACCTGTCAACGTCAATCAATGGATCAAAGCCAGACAAACTTAGCATCCATCCCATGTCACTTAAATCAGTTGCAGACCTCAAAGGGAAGTATCCTTCTCACAGATTTAGATATGCTCATAGTGACTGGCAGAGTGTGTTTGGATGTATACTTGTACCTCCATGGATCTTGACATCTGAGTCAATAGAGAGTCCACTATGTGAGATGACAGATCATTTATTTAAAGAGTAATTCTTACGACATTTCTGCTCTTTTGAATAATATACAGAGGAGAGTCACAGGACACGCATGAAGTGAGAGAGGGGACAAAACGGAACAAAGGTCATAATTCAAATCGCTGCACTGAATAAAAAAAGTCCATCTGATCAAGTGATTTAGTCTAGTAATTAGTGTTAAAATCTTAATTTCCTTTTATTTATTTATTTCTATAAAGTTAAAAACACTGCAGCTGAGGTGAGATATTTTTACTTGTTTCAATTTTCTTGAATCAAGTGTCATTTTCTTGATGCTGATAAGAGTGATGTGCCTTGTTTCTAGATATTGACACTTCTTTCTATAGAATTCCCAAAACAAGCGAAACAATTTCTTTTCTTTTGTTCCAGTTGTTAAGAAAAGATTTCAGGACTCAATATG